>JAOPTO010000153.1:0-12674 GCA_033822845.1 Tetrapedia diversipes | reverse complement strand
TTCGTCTATTTCCCTATTGATTTACACCTGCTTACTGGTTTGTCAGTCATTCATTAATTTGTTTAAATAACGTATTGGGAGTAATTAATTTAATTTTGGCTAATAAGAATATTTTAGCATTCGCTACCTATCCCCTCCCCAGTCGGTGAATACAAAAATATTGTGTTTTTAGCCCAGCTTAATTAATAAATCGCTCGATATTAACATTTTGGTTCATTATTTTTTTACAATCTTAGTGTTTCGATTATTTGCCTATTGATTTACACCTGCTTACTGGTCTGTTAGTCTATCATTAATTTGTTTAATATAATGTATTGAGAATAATTTAATTTAATTTTGGCTAATGAGAATATTTTAGCATTCGCTACCTATCCCCTCCCCAGTCGGTGAATACAAAAATATTGTGTTTTCAGCCCAGTTTAATTATTAAATCACTTGATATTGACATTTTGGTTCATTATTTTTTTACAATCTTAGTGTTTCGTCTGTTTCCCTATTGATTTACACCTGCTTACTGGTTTGTCAGTCATTCATTAATTTGTTTAAATAATGTATTGGGAGTAATTAAATTTAATTTTGGCTAATAAGAATATTTTAGCATTCGCTACCTCTCCCCTCCCCAGTCGGTGGATACAAAAATATTGTGTTTTTAGCCCAGTTTATTTAATAAATCACTTCATATTAACATTTTGGTTCATTATTTTTTTACAATCTTAGTGTTTCGTCTATTTCCCTATTGATTTACACCTGCTTACTGGTTTGTCAGTCATTCATTAATTTGTTTAATATAATGTATTCAGAATAATTAAATTTAATTTTGGCTAATAAGAATATTTTAGCATTCGCTACCTATCCCCTCCCCAGTCGGTGAATACAAAAATATTGTGTTTTTAGCCCAGTTTAATTATTAAATCACTTGATATTGACATTTTGGTTCATTATTTTCTAAAGACCTTAGTGTTTCGTGTATTTCCCTATTGATTTTCAGCTGCTTACCGGTTTGTTAATCATTCATTAATTTGTTTAAATAATTTATTGAGAGTAATTAATTTAATTTTGGCTAATAAGAATATTTTAGCATTCGCTACCTATCCCCTCCCCAGTCGGTGAATACAAAAATAATGTGTTTTTAGCCCAGTTTAATTAATAAGTCACTCGATATTAACATTTCGGTTCATTATTTTTTTACAATCTTAGTGTTTCGTCTATTTCCCTATTGATTTACACCTTCTTATAGGTCTGTTAGTCAATCATTAATTTGTTTGATATAATGTATTGAGAATAATTTAATTTAATTTTGGCTAATGAGAATATTTTAGCATTCGCTACCTATCCCCTCCCCAGTCGGTGAATACAAAAATATTGTGTTTTTAGCCCAGGTTAATTAATAAATCACTGGATATTAACATTTTGGTTCATTATTTTCTTACAATCTTAGTGTTTCGTCTATTTCCCTATTGATTTACACCTGCTTACTGGTTTGTCAGTCATTCATTAATTTTTTTAATATAATGTATTCAGAATAATTTAATTTAATTTTGGCTAATAAGAATATTTTAGCATTCGCTACCTATCCCCTCCCCAGTCGGTGAATACAAAAATATTGTGTTTTTAGCCCATTTTAATTAATAAATCACTCGATATTAACATTTTGGTTCATTATTTTTTTACAATCTTAGTGTTTCGACTATTTCCCTATTGATTTACACCTGCTTACTGGTGTGTCAGTCATTCATTAATTTGTTTAAATTATGTATTGAGAGTAATTAAATTTAATTTTGGCTAATGAGAATATTTTAGCATTCGCTATCTATCCCCTCCGCAGTCGGTGAATGCAAAAGTATTGTGTTTTTAGCCCAGTTTAATTAATAAATCACTTGATATAACATTTTGTTTCATTATTTTCTTAAAATCTTAGTGTTTCGACTATTTCCCTATTGATTTACACCTGCTTACTGGTTTGTCAGTCATTCATTAATTTGTTTAAATAATTTATTGAGAGTAATTCATTTAATTTTTGCTAATAAGAGTATTTTAGCATTCGCTACTTCTCCCCTCCCCAGTCGGTGAATACAAAAATATTGTGTTTTTAGCCCAGTTTAATTCTTAAATCACTTGATATTGACATTTTGGTTCATTATTTTTTTACAATCTTAGTGTTTCGTCTATTTCCCTATTGATTTACACCTGCTTACTGGTTTGTCAGTCATTCATTAATTTGTTTAAATAATGTATTGGGAGTAATTAAATTTAATTTTGGCTAATAAGAATATTTTAGCATTCGCTACCTATCCCCTCCCCAGTCGGTGAATACAAAAATATTGTGTTTTTAGCCCAGCTTAATTAATAAATCGCTCGATATTAACATTTTGGTTCATTATTTTTTTACAATCTTAGTGTTTCGATTATTTGCCTATTGATTTACACCTGCTTACTGGTCTGTTAGTCTATCATTAATTTGTTTAATATAATGTATTGAGAATAATTTAATTTAATTTTGGCTAATGAGAATATTTTAGCATTCGCTACCTATCCCCTCCACAGTCGGTGAATACAAAAATATTGTGTTTTTAGCCCAGTTTAATTATTAAATCACTCGATATTAACATTTTGGTTCATTATTTTTTTACAATCTTAGTGTTTCGTCTATTTCCCTATTGATTTACACCTGCTTACTGGTTTGTCAGTCATTCATTAATTTGTTTAAATAATTTATTGAGAGTAATTAATTTAATTTTGGCTAATAAGAATATTTTAGCATTCGCTACCTCTCCCCTCCCCAGTCGGTGAATACAAAAATATTGTGTTTTTAGCCCAGTTTAATTAATAATCACTTGATATTAACATTTTGGTTCATTATTTTCTTAAAATCTTAGTGTTTCGTATATTTCCCTATTGATTTACACCTGCTTACTGGTTTGTCAGTCATTCATTAATTTGTTTAAATAATGTATTGGGAGTAATTAAATTTAATTTTGGCTAATAAGAATATTTTAGCATTCGCTACCTATCCCCTCCCCAGTCGGTGAATACAAAAATAATGTGTTTTTAGCCCAGTTTAATTAATAAGTCACTCGATATTAACATTTCGGTTCATTATTTTTTTACAATCTTAGTGTTTCGTCTATTTCCCTATTGATTTACACCTTCTTATAGGTCTGTTAGTCAATCATTAATTTGTTTGATATAATGTATTGAGAATAATTTAATTTAATTTTGGCTAATGAGAATATTTTAGCATTCGCTACCTATCCCCTCCCCAGTCGGTGAATACAAAAATATTGTGTTTTCAGCCCAGTTTAATTAATAAATCACTTCATATTAACATTTTGGTTCATTATTTTTTTACAATCTTAGTGTTTCGTCTATTTCCCTATTGATTTACACCTGCTTACTGGTTTGTCAGTCATTCATTAATTTGTTTAAATAATTTATTGAGAGTAATTAAATTTAATTTTGGCTAATAAAAATATTTTAGCATTCGCTACCTCTCCCCTCCCCAGTCGGTGAATACAAAAATACTGTGTTTTTAGCCCAGTTTATTTAGTAAATCACTTCATATTAACATTTTGGTTCATTATTTTTTTACAATCTTAGTGTTTCGTCTATTTCCCTATTGATTTACACCTGCTTACTGGTTTGTCAGTCATTCATTAATTTGTTTAAATAATGTATTGGGAGTAATTAAATTTAATTTTGGCTAATAAAAATATTTTAGCATTCGCTACCTCTCCCCTCCCCAGTCGGTGAATACAAAAATATTGTGTTTTTAGCCCAGTTTAATTATTAAATAACTTGATATTAACATTTTGGTTCATTATTTTCTTACAATCTTAGTGTTTCGTCTATTTCCCTATTGATTTACACCTGCTTACTGGTTTGTCAGTCATTCATTAATTTGTTTAAATAATTTATTGAGAGTAATTAATTTAATTTTGGCTAATAAGAATATTTTAGCATTCGCTACCTCTCCCCTCCCCAGTCGGTGAATACAAAAATATTGTGTTTTTAGCCCAGTTTAATTAATAAATCACTTGATATTAACATTTTGGTTCATTATTTTTTTACAATCTTAGTGTTTCGTCTATTTCCCTATTGATTTACACCTGCTTACTGGTTTGTCAGTCATTCATTAATTTGTTTAAATAATTATTGAGAGTAATTAATTTAATTTTTGCTAATAAGAGTATTTTAGCATTCGCTACTTCTCCCCTCCCCAGTCGGTGAATACAAAAATATTGTGTTTTTAGCCCAGTTTAATTATTAAATCACTTGATATTGACATTTAGGTTGATTATTTTTTTGCACTCTTAGTGTTTCGTCTATTTCCCTATTGATTTACACCTGCTTACTGGTTTGTCAGTCATTCATTAATTTGTTTAAATAATTTATTGAGAGTAATTAATTTAATTTTTGCTAATAAGAGTATTTTAGCATTCGCTACTTCCCCCCTCCCCAGTCGGTGAATACAAAAATATTGTGTTTTTAGCCCAGTTTAATTATTAAATCACTTGATATTGACATTTTGGTTCATTATTTTTTACAATCTTAGTGTTTCGTCTATTTCCCTATTGATTTACACCTGCTTACTGGTTTGTCAGTCATTCATTAATTTGTTTAAATAATTTATTGAGAGTAATTAATTTAATTTTTGCTAATAAGAGTATATTAGCATTCGCTACTTCTCCCCTCCCCAGTCGGTGAATACAAAAATATTGTTTTTTTAGCCCAGTTTAATTATTAAATCACTTGATATTGACATTTTGGTTCATTATTTTTTTACAATCTTAGTGTTTCGTCTATTTCCCTATTGATTAACACCTGCTCACTGGTTTGTCAGTCATTCATTAATTTGTTTAAATAATTTATTGAGAGTAATTAATTTAATTTTTGCTAATAAGAGTATTTTAGCATTCGCTACTTCTCTCCTCCCCAGTCGGTGAATACAAAAATATTGTGTTTTTAGCCCAGTTTAATTAATACATCACTTGATATTAACATTTTGGTTCATTATTTTTTTACAATCTTAGTGTTTCGTCTATTTCACTATTGATTTACACCTGCTTACTGGTTTGTCAGTCATTCATTAATTTGTTTAAATAACGTATTGAGAGTAATTAATTTAATTTTGGCTGATAAGAATATTTTAGCATTCGCTACCTATCCCCTCCCCAGTCGGTGAATACAAAAATATTGTGTTTTTAGCCCAGTTTAATTAATAAATCACTGGATATTAACATTTTGGTTCATTATTGTCTTAAAATCTTAGTGTTTCGTCTATTTCCCTATTGATTTACACCTGCTTATAGGTCTGTTAGTCAATCATTAATTTGTTTAATATAATGTATTGAGAAAAATTTAATTTAATTTTGGCTAATAAGAATATTTTAGCATTCGCTACCTATCCCCTCCCCAGTCGGTGAATACAAAAATATTGTGTTTTCAGCCCAGTTTAATTAATAAATCACTTCATATTAACATTTTGGTTCATTATTTTTTTACAATCTTAGTGTTTCGTCTATTTCCCTATTGATTTACACCTGCTTACTGGTTTGTCAGTCATTCATTAATTTGTTTAAATAATGTATTGAGAGTAATTAATTTAATTTTTGCTAATAAGAGTATTTTAGCATTCGCTACTTCTCCCCTCCCCAGTCGGTGAATACAAAAATATTGCGTTTTTAGCCCAGTTTAATTATTAAATCACTTGATATTGACATTTTGGTTCATTATTTTTTTACAATCTTAGTGTATCGTCTATTTCCCTATTGATTTACACCTGCTTACTGATTTGTCAGTCATTCATTAATTTGTTTAAATAATGTATTGGGAGTAATTAAATTTAATTTTGGCTGATAAAAATATTTTAGCATTCGCTACCTATCCCCTCCCCAGTCGGTGAATACAAAAATATTGTGTTTTTAACCCAGTTTAATTAATAAATCACTTTATATTAGCATTTTAGTTCATTACTTTCTTAAAATCTTAGTGTTTCGTCTATTTCCCTATTGATTTACACCTGCTTACTGGTTTGTCAGTCATTCATTAATTTGTTTAAAATAATGTATTCAGAATAATTTAATGTAATTTTGGCTAATAAGAATATTTTAGCATTCGCTACCTATCCCCTCCCCAGTCGGTGAATACAAAAATATTGTGTTTTAGCCCAGTTTAATTAATAAATCACTTGATATTACCATTTTACTTCATTATTATCTTAAAATCCTAGTGTTTCGTCTATTTCCCTATTGATTTACACCTGCTTACTGGTTTGTCAGTCATTCATTAATTTGTTTAAATAATGTATTGGGAGTAACTAAACTTAATTTTGGCTAATAAAAATATTTTAGCATTCGCTACCTCTCCCCTCCCCAGTCGGTGAATACAAAAATATTGTGTTTTTAGCCCAGTTTAATTAATAAATCACTGGATATTAACATTTTGGTTCATTATTTTCTTAAAATCTTAGTGTTTCGACTATTTCCCTATTGATTTACACCTGCTTACAGGTCTGTCAGTCATTCATTAATTTGTTTAAATAATGTATTGAGAGTAATTAATTTAATTTTGGCTAATAAGAATATTTTAGCATTCGCTACCTCTCCCCTCCCCAGTCGGTGAATACAAAAATATTGTGTTTTTAGCCCAGTTTAATTATTAAATCACTTGATATTGACATTTTGGTTCATTATTTTTTTACAATCTTAGTGTTTCGTCTATTTCCCTATTGATCTACACCTGCTTACTGGTTTGTCAGTCATTCATAATTTGTTTAAATAATGTATTAGGAGTAATTAAATTTAATTTTGGCTAATAAAAATATTTTAGCATTCGCTACCTCTCCCCTCCCCAGTCGTTGAATACAAAAATACTGTGTTTTTAGCCCAGTTTAATTAATAAGTCACTCGATATTAACATTTTGGTTCATTATTTTTTTACAATCTTAGTGTTTCGTATATTTCCCTATTGATTTACACCTGCTTACTGGTTTGTCAGTCATTCATTAATTTGTTTAAATAATTTATTGAGAGTAATTAATTTCATTTTGGCTAATTCGAATATTTTAGCTTTCGCTACCTATCCCCTACGCAGTTGTTGAATACAAAAATATTGTGTTTTTAGCCCAGTTTAATTAATAAATCACTCGATATTAACATTTTGGTTCATTATTTTCTAAAAATCTTAGTGTTTCGTCTATTTCCCTATTGATTTACACCTGCTTACTGGTTTGTCAGTCATTCATTAATTTGTTTAAATTATGTATTGAGAGTAGTTAAATTTAATTTTGGCTAATAAGAATATTTTAGCATTCGCTACCTATCCCCTCCCCAGTCGGTGAATACAAAAATATTGTGTTTTAGCCCAGTTTAATTAATAAATCACTTGATATTACCATTTTACTTCATTATTATCTTAAAATCCTAGTGTTTCGTCTATTTCCCTATTGATTTACACCTGCTTACTGGTTTGTCAGTCATTCATTAATTTGGTTAATATAATGTATTCAGAATAATTTAATTTAATTTTGGCTAATAAGAATATTTTAGCATTCGCTACCTATCCCCTCCCCAGTCGGTGAATACAAAAATATTGTGTTTTTAGCCCATTTTAATTAATAAATCTCTTGATATTAACATTTTACTTCATTATGTTCTTAAAATCTTAGTGTTTCGTCTATTTCCCTATTGATTTACACCTGCTCACTGGTTTGTCAGTCATTCATTAATTTGTTTAAATAATGTATTGGGATAATTAAATTTAATTTTGGCTAATAAGAGTATTTTAGCATTCGCCACCTATCCCCTCACCAGCCGGTGAATACAAAAATATTGTGTTTTTAGCCCAGTTTAATTAATAAATCTCTTGATACTAGCATTTTGGTTCATTATTTTTTTACAATCTTAGTGTTTCGTCAATTTCCCTATTGATTTACACCTGCTTACAGGTCTGTCAGTCATTCATTAATTTGTTTAAATAATGTATTGAGAGTATTTAAATTTAATTTTGGCTAATAAGAATATTTTAGCATTCGCTATCTATCCCCTCCCCAGTCGGTGAATACAGAAATATTGTGTTTTTAGCCCAGTTTGATAAATAAATCACTTGATATAACATTTTGGTTCATTATTTTCTTAAAATCTTAGTGTTTCGACTATTTCCCTATTGATTTGCACCTGCTTACTGGTTTGTCAGTCATTCATTAATTTGTTTAAATAATGTATTGGGAGTAATTAAATTTAATTTTGGCTAATAAAAATATTTTAGCATTCGCTACCTCTCCCCTCCCCAGTCGGTGAATACAAAAATATTGTGTTTTTAGCCCAGCTTAATTAATAAATCACTTGATATTAACATTTTGGTTCATTATTTTCTTAAAATCTTAGTGTTTCGTCTATTTCACTATTGATTTACAGCTGCTTATAGGTCTGTTAGTCAATCATTAATTTGTTTAATATAATGTATTGAGAACAATTTAATTTAATTTTGGCTAATAAGAATATTTTAGCATTCGCTACCTATCCCCTCACCAGTCGGTGAATACAAAAATATTGTGTTTTTAGCCCAGTTTAATTAATAAATCTCTTGATACTAGCATTTTGGTTCATTATTTTTTTACAATCTTAGTGTTTCGACTATTTCCCTATTGATTTACAGCTGCTTACAGGTCTGTCAGTCATTCATTAATTTGTTTAAATAATGTATTGAGAATAATTAATTTAATTTTGGCTAATAAGAATATTTTAGCATTCGCTACCTATCCCCTCCCCAGTCGGTGAATACAAAAACATTGTGTTTTTAGCCCAGTTTAATTAATAAATCTCTTGATACTAGCATTTTGGTTCATTATTTTTTTACAATCTTAGTGTTTCGACTATTTCCCTATTGATTTACACCTGCTTACAGGTTTTTCAGTCATTCATTAATTTGTTTAAATAATGTATTGAGAGTAATTAATTTAATTTTGGCTAATAAGAATATTTTAGCATTCGCTACCTATCCCCTCCCCAGTCGGTGAATACAAAAATATTGTGTTTTTAGCCCAGTTTAATTAATAAATCACTGGATATTAGCATTTTGGTTCATTATTTTCTTAAAATCTTAGTGTTTCGTCTATTTCCCTATTGATTTACACCTGCGTACTGGTTTGTCAGTCATTCATTAATTTGTTTAAATAACGTATTGAGAGTAATTAATTTAATTTTGGCTAATAAGAATATTTTAGCATTCGCTACCTATCCCCTCCCAGTCGGTGAATACAAAAATATTGTGTTTTTATCCCAGTTTAATTAATAAGTCACCCGATATTAACATTTTGGTTCATTATTTTTTTACAATCTTAGTGTTTCGTATATTTCCCTATTGATTTACAGCTGCTTACTGGTTTGTTAATCACTCATTAATTTGTTTAAATAATTTATTGAGAGTAATTAATTTAATTTTGGCTAATAAGAATATTTTAGCATTCGCTACCTATCCCCTCCCAGTCGGTGAATACAAAAATATTGTGTTTTTAGCCCAGTTTAATTAATAAATCTCTTGATACTAGCATTTTGGTTCATTATTTTTTTACAATCTTAGTGTTTCGACTATTTCCCTATTGATTTACACCTGCTTACAGGTTTTTCAGTCATTCATTAATTTGTTTAAATAATGTATTGAGAGTAATTAATTTAATTTTGGCTAATAAGAATATTTTAGCATTCGCTACCTATCCCCTCCCCAGTCGGTGAATACAAAAACATTGTCTTTTCAGCCCAGTTTAATTAATAAATCTCTTGATACTAGCATTTTGGTTCATTATTTTTTTACAATCTTAGTGTTTCGACTATTTCCCTATTGATTTACACCTGCTTACAGGTTTTTCAGTCATTCATTAATTTGTTTAAATAATGTATTGAGAGTAATTAATTTAATTTTGGCTAATAAGAATATTTTAGCATTCGCTACCTATCCCCTCACCAGTCGGTGAATACAAAAATATTGTGTTTTTAGCCCAGTTTAATTAATAAATCTCTTGATAATAGCATTTTGGTTCATTATTTTTTTACAATCTTAGTGTTTCGTCAATTTCCCTATTGATTTACAGCTGCTTACTGGTTTTTCAGTCATTCATTAGTTTGTTTAAATAATGTATTGGGAGTAATTAATTTAATTTTGGCTAATAAGAATATTTTAGCATTCGCTACCTATCCCCTCACCAGTCGGTGAATACAAAAACATTGTGTTTTTAGCCCAGTTTAATTAATAAATCTCTTGATACTAGCGTTTTGGTTCATTATTTTTTCACAATCTTAGTGTTTCGTCAATTTCCCTATTGATTTACAGCTGCTTACTGGTTTTTCAGTCATTCATTAATTTGTTTAAATAATGTAGTGGGAGTAATTAACTTAATTTTGGCTAATAAGAATATTTTAGCATTCGCTACCTATCCCCTCACCAGTCGGTGAATACAAAAATATTGTGTTTTTAGCCCAGTTTAATTAATAAATCACTTGATATTAGCAATTTTGGTTCATTATTTTTTTACAATCTTAGTGTTTCGTCAATTTCCCTATTGATTTACAGCTGCTTACTGGTTTTTCAGTCATTCATTAATTTGTTTAAATAATGTAGTGGGAGTAATTAATTTAATTTTGGCTAATAAGAATATTTTAGCATTCGCTACCTATCCCCTCCCCAGTCGCTGAATACAAAAATATTGTGTTTTTAGCCCAGTTTAATTAATAAATCACTTGATATTAGCATTTTGGTTCATTATTTTTTTACAATCTTAGTGTTTCGTCTATTTCCCTATTGATTTACACCTGCTTACTGGTCTGTCAGTCATTCATTAATTTGTTTAAATAATGTATTGGGAGTAATTAATTTAATTTTGGCTAATAAGAATATTTTAGCATTCGCTACCTATCCCCTCACCAGTCGGTGAATACAAAAATATTGTGTTTTTAGCCCAGTTTAATTAATAAATCCCTTGATACCAGCATTTTGGTTCATTATTTTTTTACAATCTTAGTGTTTCGACTATTTCCCTATTGATTTACACCTGCTTACTGGTTTGTCAGTCATTCATTAATTTGTTTAAATAATGTATTGAGAGTAATTAATTTAATTTTGGCTAATAAGAATATTTTAGCATTCGCTACCTATCCCCTCCCCAGTCGGTGAATACAAAAATATTGTGTTTTTAGCCCAATTTAATTAATAAGTCACTTGATATTAACATTTTACTTCATTACTTTCTTAAAATCTTAGTGTTTCGTCTATTTCCCTATTGATTTACACCTGCTTACAGGTCTGTCAGGCAGTCATTAATTTGTTTAAATAATGTATTGGGATAATTAAATTAAATTTTAGCTAATAAGAATATTTTATCATTCGCTAAGTATCCCCTCCCCAGTCGGTGATTACAAAAATATTGTGTTTTTAGCCCAGTTTAATTAATAAATCACTTGATATTACCATTTTAGTTCATTATTATCTTAAAATCTTAGTGTTTCGTCTATTTCCCTATTGATTTACACCTGCTTACAGGTCTGTCAGTCATTCATTAATTTGTTTAAATAATGTATTGAGAGTAATTAATTTAATTTTGGCTAATAAGAATATTTTAGCATTCGCTACCTATCCCCTCTCCAGTCGGTGAATACAAAAACATTGTGTTTTTAGCCCAGTTTAATTAATAAATCTCTTGATACTAGCATTTTGGTTCATTATTTTTTTACAATCTTAGTGTTTCGACTATTTCCTTATTGATTTACACCTGCTTACAGGTCTGTCAGTCATTCATTAATTTGTTTAAATAATGTATTGAGAGTATTTAAATTTAATTTTGGCTAATAAGAATATTTTAGCATTCGCTACCTATCCCCTCACAAGTCGGTTAATACAAAAACATTGTGTTTTTAGCCCAGTTTAATTAATAAATCACTTGATATTAGCATTTTGGTTCATTATTTTTTTACAATCTTAGTGTTTCGACTATTTCCCTATTGATTTGCACCTGCTTACTGGTTTGTCAGTCATTCATTAATTTGTTTAAATAATGTATTGGGAGTAATTAAATTTAATTTTGGCTAATAAGAATATTTTAGCATTCGCTACCTCTCCCCTCCCCAGTCGGTGGATACAAAAATATTGTGTTTTTAGCCCAGTTTAATTATTAAATCACTTGATATTGACATTTTGGTTCATTATTTTTTTACAATCTTAGTGTTTCGTCTATTTCCCTATTGATTTACACCTGCTTACTGGTTTGTCAGTCATTCATTAATTTGTTTAAATAATGTATTGAGAGTAATTAATTTAATTTTGGCTAATAAGAATATTTTAGCATTCGCTACCTATCCCCTCCCAGTCGGTGAATACAAAAATATTGTGTTTTTATCCCAGTTTAATTAATAAATCTCTTGATACCAGCATTTTGGTTCATTATTTTTTTACAATCTTAGTGTTTCGACTATTTCCCTATTGATTTACACCTGCTTACAGGTTTTTCAGTCATTCATTAATTTGTTTAAATAATGTATTGAGAGTAATTAATTTAATTTTGGCTAATAAGAATATTTTAGCATTCGCTACCTATCCCCTCCCCAGTCGGTGAATACAAAAACATTGTGTTTTTAGCCCAGTTTATTTAATAAATCACTTGATATTAGCATTTTGGTTCATTATTT
>JAOPTO010000151.1:0-14444 GCA_033822845.1 Tetrapedia diversipes | reverse complement strand
TGATTTAATAATTAAACTGGGCTAAAAACACAATATTTTTGTATTCACCGACTGTAGAGGGGATAGGTAGCGAATGCTAATATATTCTTATTAGCCAAAATAAAATGTAATTATTCCCAACACATTATTTAAACAAATTAATGAATGACTGACAATCCAGTGAGCAGGTGTAAATCAATAGTGAAATAGACGAAACACTAAGATTGTAAAAAAATAAAGAACCAAAATGTTAATATCAAGTGATTTATTAAATAAACTGGGCTAAAAACACAATATTTTTGTATTCACCCACTGGAGAGGGGATAGGTAGCGAATGCTAAAATATTCTTATTACCCAAAATAAAATGTAATTATTCCCAACACATTATTTAAACAAATTAATGAATGACTGACAAACCAGTGAGCAGGTGTAAATCAATAGTGAAATAGACGAAACACTAAGATTGTAAAAAAATAATGAACCAAAATGTTAATATCAAGTGATTTATTAATTAAACTGGGCTAAAAACACAATATTTTTGTATTCACCGACTGGAGAGGGGAGAGGTAGCGAATGCTAAAATATTCTTATTAGCCAAAATTAAATTTAATTATCCCAACACATTATTTAAACAAATTAATGAATGACTGACAAACCAGTGAGCAGGTGTAAATCAATAGGGAAATAGACGAAACGCTAAGATTGTAAAAAGATAATGAACCAAAATGTTAATATCAAGTGATTTATTAATTAAACTGGGCTAAAAACACAATATTTCTGTATTCACCGACTGGAGAGGGGATAGGTAGCGAATGCTAAAATATTCTTATTAGCCAAAATAAAATGTAATTATTCTCTATACATTGTTTAAACAAATTAATTATAGCCTAACAGAACAGTAGGCAGGTGAAAATCAATAGTGAAATAGACGAAACACTAAGATTGTAAAAAAATAAAGAACCAAAATGTTAATATCAAGTGATTTATTAATTAAACTGGGCTAAAAACACAGTATTTTTGTATTCACCCACTGGAGAGGGGATAGGTAGCGAATGCTAAAATATTCTTATTAGCCAAAATAAAAGGTAATTATTCCCAACACATTATTTAAACAAATTAATGAATGACTGACAAACCAGTGAGCAGGTGTAAATCAATAGGGAAATAGACGAAACACTAAGATTTTAAGAAAATAATGAAGTAAAATGTTAATATCAAGAGATTTAATAATTAAACTAGGCTAAAAACACAATATTTTTGTATTCACCCACTGGAGAGGGGATAGGTAGCGAAAGCTAAAATATTCTTATTAGCCAAAATAAAATGTAATTATTCCCAACACATTATTTAAACAAATTAATGAATGACTGACCAACCAGTGAGCAGGTGTAAATCAATAGTGAAATAGACGAAACACTAAGATTGTAAAAAAATAATGAACCAAAATGTTAATATCAAGTGATTTATTAATTAAACTTGGCTAAAAACACAATATTTTTGTATTCACCGACTGGAGAGGGGATTGGTAGCGAATGCTAAAATATTCTTATTAGCCAAAATAAAATGTAATTATTCCCAACACATTATTTAAACAAATTAATGAATGACTGACAAACCAGTGAGCAGGTGTAAATCAATAGTGAAATAGACGAAACACTAAGATTGTAAAAAATAATGAACCAAAATGTTAATATCAAGTGATTTATTAATTAAACTGGGCTAAAAACACAATATTTTTGTATTCACCCACTGGAGAGGGGATAGGTAGCGAATGCTAAAATATTCTTATTAGCCAAAATAAAATGTAATTATTCCCAACACATTATTTAAACAAATTAATGAATGACTGACAAACCAGTGAGCAGGTGTAAATCAATAGTGAAATAGACGAACACTAAGATTTTAAGAACATAATGAAGTAAAATGTTAATATCAAGTGATTAATTAATTAAACTGGGCTAAAAACACAATATTTTTGTATTCACCGACTGGAGAGGGGATAGGTAGCGAATGCTAAAATATTCTTATTCGCCAAAATAAAATGTAATTACTCTCTATACATTGTTTAAACAAATTAATTATTGCCTAACAGAACAGTAGGCAGGTGTAAATCAATAGTGAAATAGACGAAACACTAAGATTGTAAAAAAATAATGAACCAAAACGTTAATATCAAGTGATTTATTAATTAAACTGGGCTAAAAACACAATATTTTTGTATTCACCGACTGGAGAGGGGATAGATAGCGAATGCTAAAATATTCTTATTCGCCAAAATAAAATGTAATTATTCGCAATACATTATTTAAACAAATTAATGAATGACTGACAAACCAGTGAGCAGGTGTAAAGCAATAGTGAAATAGACGAAACACTAGGATTGTAAAAAGATAATGAACAAAAATGTTAATATCAAGTGATTTATTAATTAAACTGGGCTAAAAACACAATATTTTTGTATTCACCAACTGGAGAGGGGATAGGTAGCGAATGCTAAAATATTCTTATTAGCCAAATTAAAATGTTATTATTCCCAACACATTATTTAAACAAATTAATGAATGACTGACAAACCAGTGAGCAGGTGTAAATCAATAGTGAAATAGACGAAACACTAAGATTGTAAAAAAATAATGAACCAAAATGTTAATACCAAGTGATTTATTAATTAAACTGGGCTAAAAACACAATATTTTTGTATTCACCCACTGGGGAGGGGATAGGTAGCGAATGCTAAAATATTCTTATTAGCCAAAATAAAATGTAATTATTCCCAACACATTATTTAAACAAATTAATGAATGACTGACCAACCAGTGAGCAGGTGTAAATCAATAGTGAAATAGACGAAACACTAAGATTGTAAAAAAATAATGAACCAAAATGTTAATATCAAGTGATTTATTAATTAAACTAGGCTAAAAACACAATATTTTTGTATTCACCAACTGGAGAGGGGATAGGTAGCGAATGCTAAAAGATTCTTATTAGCCAAATTAAAATGTAATTATTCCCAATACATTATTTAAACAAATTAATGAATGACTGACAAACCAGTGAGCAGGTGTAAATCAATAGTGAAATAGACGAAACACTAAGATTGTATAAAAATAATGAACCTAAATGTTAATATCAAGTGATTTATTAATTAAACTGGGCTAAAAACACAATATTTTTGTATTCACCGACTGGAGAGGGGATAGGTAGCGAATGCTAAAATATTCTTATTAGCCAAAATAAATGTAATTATTCCCAACACATTATTTAAACAAATTAATGAATGACTGACAACCAGTGAGCAGGTGTAAATCAATAGTGAAATAGACGAAACACTAAGATTGTAAAAAAATAATGAACCAAAATGTTAATATCAAGTGATTTATAATTAAACTGGGCTAAAACACAATATTTTTGTATTCACCGACTGGAGAGGGGATAGGTAGCGAATGCTAAAATATTCTTATTAGCCAAAATAAAATGTAATTATTCCCAACACATTATTTAAACAAATTAATGAATGACTGACAAACCAGTGAGCAGGTGTAAATCAATAGTGAAATAGACGAAACACTAAGATTTAAGAAAATAATGAAGTAAAATGTGAATATCAAGTGATTTATTAATTAAACTGGGCTAAAAACACAATATTTTTGTATTCACCGACTGGGGAGGGGATAGGTAGCGTATGCTAAAATATTCTTATTAGCCAAAATTAAATCAAATTATTCTCAATACATTATATTAAACAAATTAATGATTGACTAACAGACCTATAAGCAGCTGTAAATCAATAGTGAAATAGACGAAACACTAAGATTTTAAGAAAATAATAAAGTAAAATGTTAATATCAAGTGATTTATTAATTAAACTGGGCTAAAAACACAATATTTTTGTATTCACCAACTGGAGAGGGGATAGGTAGCGAATGCTAAAATATTCTTATTAGCCAAATTAAAATGTTATTATTCCCAACACATTATTTAAACAAATTAATGAATGACTGACAAACCAGTGAGCAGGTGTAAATCAATAGTGAAATAGACGAAACACTAAGATTGTAAAAAATAATGAACCAAAATGTTAATATCAAGTGATTTATTAATTAAACTGGGCTAAAAACACAATATTTTTGTATTCACCGACTGGAGAGGGGATAGGTTGCGAATGCTAAAATATTCTTATTCGCCAAAATAAAATGTAATTATTCGCAATACATTATTTAAACAAATTAATGAATGACTGACAAACCAGTGAGCAGGTGTAAATCAATAGGGAAATAGACGAAACACTAAGATTTTAAGAAAATAATGAACCAAAATATTAATATCAACTGATTTATTAATTAAACTGGGCTAAAAACAGAATATTTTTGTATTCAAAAACTGGGGAGCGGCAAGGTAGCGAATGCTAAAATATTCTTATTAGCCAAAATAAAATGTAATTATTCCCAACACATTGTTTAAATAAATTGATTATTGCCTAACAGAACAGTAGGCAGGTGTAAATCAATAGTGAAATAGACGAAACACTAAGATTGTAAAAAAATAAAGAACCAAAATGTTAATATCAAGTGATTTATTAATTAAACTGGGCTAAAAACACAATATTTTTATATTCACCCACTGGAGAGGGGATAGGTCGCGAATGCTAAAATATTCTTATTAGCCAAAATAAAATGTAATTATTCCCAACACATTATTTAAACAAATTATTGAATGACTGACAAACCAGTGAGCAGGTGTAAATCAATAGTGAAATAGACGAAACACTAAGATTGTAAAAAAATAATGAACCAAAATGTTAATATCAAGTGATTTATTAATTAAACTGGGCTAAAAACACAATATTTCTGTATTCACCGACTGGAGAGGGGATAGGTAGCGAATGCTAAAATATTCTTATTAGCCAAAATTAAATTTAATTATCCCAACACCTTATTTAAACAAATTAATGAATGACTGACAAACCAGTGAGCAGGTGTAAATCAATAGTGAAATAGACGAAACACTAAGATTTTAAGAACATATTGAAGTAAAATGTTAATATCAAGTGATTTATTAATTAAACTGGGCTAAAAACACAATATTTTTGTATTCACCCACTGGAGAGGGGATAGGTAGCGAATGCTAAAATATTCTTATTAGCCAAAATAAAATGTAATTATTCCCAATACATTATTTAAACAAATTAATGAATGACTGACAAACCAGTGAGCAGGTGTAAATCAATAGTGAAATAGACGAAACACTAAGATTGTAAAAAAATAATGAACCAAAATGTTAATATCAAGTGATTTATTAATTAAACTGGGCTAAAAACACAATATTTTTGTATTCACCGACTGGAGAGGGGATAGGTAGCGAATGCTAAAATATTCTTATTAGCCAAAATTAAATGAATTACTCTCAATACGTTATTTAAACAAATTAATGAATGACTGACAAACCAGTAAGCAGGTGTAAATCACTAGGGAAATAGACGAAACACTAAGATTGTAAGAAAATAATGAACCAAAATGTTAATATCCAGTGATTTATTAATTAACCTGGGCTAAAAACACAATATTTTTGTATTCACCGACTGGGGAGGGGATAGGTAGCGAATGCTAAAATATTCTTATTAGCCAAAATAAAATGTAATTATTCCCAACACGTTATTTAAACAAATTAATGAATGACTGACAAACCAGTGAGCAGGTGTAAATCAATAGTGAAATAGACGAAACACTAAGATTGTAAAAAAATAAAGAACCAAAATGTTAATATCAAGTGATTTATTAATTAAACTGGGCTAAAAACACAATATTTTTGTATTCACCGACTGGAGAGGGGATAGGTAGCGAATGCTAAAATATTCTTATTAGCCAAAATAAAATGTAATTATTCCCAGCACATTATTTAAACAAATTAATGAATGACTGACAAACCAGTGAGCAGGTGTAAATCAATAGTGAAATAGACGAAACACTAAGATTTTAAGAAAATAATAAAGTAAAATGTTAATATCAAGTGATTTATTAATTAAACTGGGCTAAAAACACAATATTTTTGTATTCACCCACTGGAGAGGGGATAGGTAGCGAATGCTAAAATATTCTTACTAACCAAAATAAAATGTAATTATTCCCAACACATTATTTAAACAAATTAATGAATGACTGACAAACCAGTGAGCAGGTGTAAATCAATAGTGAAATAGACGAAACACTAAGATTTTAAGAACATATTGAAGTAAAATGTTAATATCAAGTGATTAATTAATTAAACTGGGCTAAAAACACAATATTTTTGTATTCACCCACTGGAGAGGGGATAGGTAGCGAATGCTAAAATATTCTTATTAGCCAAAATTAAATTTAATTATCCCAACACCTTATTTAAAGAAATTAATGAATGACTGACAAACCAGTGAGCAGGTGTAAATCAATAGTGAAATAGACGAAACACTAAGATTGTAAAACAATAATGAACCAAAATGTTAATATCAAGTGATTTATTAATTAAACTGGGCTAAAAACACAATATTTTTGTATTCACCGACTGGAGACGGGATAGGTAGCGACTGCTAAAATACTCTTATTAGCAAAAATTAAATTAATTACTCTCAATAAATTATTTAAAAAAATTAATGAATGACTGACAAACCAGTAAGCAGGTGTAAATCAATAGGGAAATAGACGAAACACTAAGATTGTAAAAAAATAATGAACCAAAATGTTAATATCAAGTGATTTATTAATTAAACTGGGCTAAAAACACAATATTTTGGTATTCACCGACTGGAGAGGGGATAGGTAGCGAATGCTAAAATATTCTTATTAGCCAAAATAAAATGTAATTATTCCCAACACATTATTTAAACAAATTAATTAATGACTGACAAACCAGTGAGCAGGTGTAAATCAATAGTGAAATAGACGAAACACTAAGATTGTAAAAAAATAATGAACCAAAATGTTAATATCAAGTGATTTATTAATTAAACCGGGCTAAAAACACAATATTTTTGTATTCACCGACTGGGGAGGGGATAGGTAGCGAATGCTAAAATATTCTTATTAGCAAAAATTAAATTTAATTATTCTGAATACATTATATTAAACAAATTAATGATTGACTAACAGATCTATAAGCAGGTGTAAATCAATAGGGAAATAGTCGAAACACTAAGATTGTAAAAAAATAATGAACCAAAATGTTAATATCGAGTGATTTATTAATTAAACTGGGCTAAAAACACAATATTATTGTATTCAGCGACTGGGGAGGGGATAGGTAGCGAATGCTAAAATATTCTTATTAGCCAAAATGAAATTAATTACTCTCAATAAATTATTTAAACAAATTAATGAATGACTGACAAACCAGTAAGCAGGTGTAAATCAATAGGGAAATAGACGAAACACTAAGATTTTAAAAAAATAATGAACCAAAATGTTAATATCCAGTGATTTATTAATTAAACTGGGCTAAAAACACAATATTTTTGTATTCACCGACTGGGGAGGGGATAGATAGCGAATGCTAAAATATTCTTATTAGCCAAAATAAAATGTAATTACTCTCTATACATTGTTTAAGCAAATTAATGAATGACTGACAACCGAGTAAGCAGGTGTAAATCAATAGTGAAATAGACGAAACACTAAGATTGTAAAAAAATAATGAACCAAAATGTTAATATCAAGTGATTTATTAATTAAACTGGGCTAGAAACACAATATTTTTGTATTCACCCACTGGAGAGGGGATAGGTAGCGAATGCTAAAATATTCTTATTAGCCAAAATTAAATTTAATTATCCCAACACCTTATTTAAAGAAATTAATGAATGACTGACAAACCAGTGAGCAGGTGTAAATCAATAGTGAAATAGACGAAACACTAAGATTGTAAAAAAATAATGAAGTAAAATGTTAATATCAAGTAAATTATTAATTAAACTGGGCTAAAAACACAATATTTTTGTATTCACCCATTGGGGAGGGGATAGGTATCGAATGCTAAAATATTCTTATTAGCCAAAATAAAATGTAATTATTCCCAACACATTATTTAAACAAATTAATGAATGACTGACAAACCAGAGAGCAGGTGTAAATCAATAGGGAAATAGACGAAACACTAAGATTTTAAAAAAATAATGAACCAAAATGTTAATATCCAGTGATTTATTAATTAAACTGGGCTAAAAACACAATATTTTTGTATTCACCGACTGGGGAGGGGATAGGTAGCGAATGCTAAAATATTCTTATTAGCCAAAATAAAATTAATTACTCTCAATACGTTATTTAAACCAATTAATGAATGACTGACAAACCAGTAAGCAGGTGTAAATCAATAGGGAAATAGACGAAACACTAAGATTTGAAGAAAGTAATGAAGTAAAATGTTAATATCAAGTGATTTATTAATTAAACTGGGTTAAAAACACAATATTTTTGTATTCACCGACTGGGGAGGGGATAGGTGGCGAATGCTACAATATTCTTATTAGCCAAAATAAATTGTAATTATTCCCAATACATTATTTAAACAAATTAATGAATGACTGACAAACCAGTAAGCAGGTGTAAATCAATAGGGAAATAGACGAAACACTAAGATTTTAAGAAAATAATGAAGTAAAATGTTAATATCAAGTGATTTATTAATTAAACTGGGCTAAAAACACAATATTTTTGTATTCACCGACTGGAGAGGGGATAGGTAGCGAATGCTAAAATATTCTTATTAGCCAAAATTAAAATGTAATTATTCTCAATACATTATTTAAACAAATTAATGAATGACTGACAAACCAGTGAGCAGGTGTAAATCAATAGGGAAATAGACGAAACACTAAGATTTTAAGAAATAATGAAGTAAAATGTTAATATCAAGTGATTTATTAATTAAACTGGGCTAAAAACAAAATATTTTTGTATTCACCCACTGGGGAGGGGATAGGTAGCGAATGCAAAAATATTCTTATTAGCCAAATAAAATGTAATTACTCTCTATACATTGTTTAAACAAATTAATTATTGCCTAACAGAACAGTAGGCAGGTGTAAATCAATAGTGAAATAGACGAAACACTAAGATTGTAAAAAATAATGAACCAAAATGTTAATATCAAGTGATTTATTAATTAAACTGGGCTAAAAACACAATATTTTTGTATTCACCCATTGGGGAGGGGATAGGTAGCAAATGCTAAAATATTCTTATTAGCCAAAATAAAATGTAATTATTCTCTATACATTGTTTAAACAAATTAATGAATGACTGACAACCGAGTAAGCAGGTGTAAATCAATAGTGAAATAGACGAAACACTAAGATTGTAAAAATATAATGAACCAAAATGTTAATATCAAGTGATTTATTAATTAAACTGGGCTAAAAACACAATATTTTTGTATTCACCGACTGGGGAGAGGATAGGTAGCGAATGCTAAAATATTCTTATTAGCCAAAATTAAATTTAATTATCCCAATACATTATTTAAACAAATTAATGAATGACTGACAACCTAGTAAGCAGGTGTAAATCAATAGTGAAATAGACGAAACACTAAGATTGTAAAAAAATAATGAACCTAAATGTTAATATCAAGTGATTTATCAATTAAACTGGGCTAAATACACAATATTTCTGTATTCACCGACTGGGGAGGGGATAGGTAGCGAATGCTAAAATATACTTATTAGCCAAAATAAAATGTAATTATTCCCAACACATTATTTAAACAAATTAATGAATGACTGACAAACCAGTGAGCAGGTGTAAATCAATAGTGAAATAGAAGAAACACTAAGATTGTAAAAAAATAATGAACCAAAATGTTAATATCAAGTGATTTATTAATTAAACTGGGCTAAAAACACAATATTTTTGTATTCACCGACTGGGGAGGGGATAGATAGCGAATGCTAAAATATTCTTATTAGCCAAAATTAAATTTAATTACTCTCAATACATAATTTAAACAAATCAATGAATGGCTGACAAACCATTAAGCAGGTGTAAATCAATAGGGAAATAGTCGAAACACTAAGATTTTAAGAAAATAATGAACCAAAATGTTAATATCAAGTGATTTATTAATTAAACTGGGCTAAAAACAAAATATTTTTGTATTCACCGACTGGGGAGGGGATAGGTAGCGAATGCTAAAATATTCTTATTAGCCAAAATAAAATGTAATTATTCTCTATACATTGTTTAAACAAATTAATGAATGACTGACAACCGAGTAAGCAGGTGTAAATCAATAGTGAAATAGACGAAACACTAAGATTGTAAAAAAATAATGAACCTAAATGTTAATATCAAGTGATTTATCAATTAAACTGGGCTAAATACACAATATTTTTGTATTCACCGACTGGAGAGGGGATAGGTAGCGAATGCTAAAATATTCTTATTAGCCAAAATAAAATGTAATTATTCCCAAAACATTATTTAAACAAATTAATGAATGACTGACAAACCAGTGAGCAGGTGTAAATCAATAGTGAAATAGACGAAACACTAAGATTGTAAAAAAATAATGAAGTAAAATGTTAATATCAAGTGATTTATTAATTAAACTGGGCTAAAAACACAATATTTCTGTATTCACCGACTGGGGAGGGGATAGGTAGCGAAAGCGAAAATATTCTTATTAGCCAAAATAAAATGTAATTACTCTCTATACATTGTTTAAACAAATTAATTATTGCCTAACAGAACAGTAGGCAGGTGTAAATCAATAGTGAAATAGACGAAACACTAAGATTGTAAAAAAATAATGAACCTAAATGTTAATGTCAAGTGATTTATCAATTAAACTGGGCTAAATACACAATATTTTTGTATTCACCGACTGGGGAGGGGATAGGTAGCGAATGCTAAAATATTCTTATTAGCCAAAATAAAATGTAATTACTCTCTATACATTGTTTAAACAAATTAATTATTGCCTAACAGAACAGTAGACAGGGGTAAATCAATAGTGAAATTGACGAAACACTAAGATTGTAAAAAAATAATGAACCAAAATGTTAATATCCAGTGATTTATTAATTAAACTGGGCTAAAAACACAATATTTTTGTATTCACCGACTGTAGAGGGGATAGGTATCGAATGCTAAAATATTCTTATTAGCCAAAATAAAATGTAATTATTCCCAACACATTATTTAAACAAATTAATGAATGACTGACAATCCAGTGAGCAGGTGTAAATCAATAGTGAAATAGACGAAACACTAAGATTGTAAAAAAATAATGAACCAAAATGTTAATATCAAGTGATTTATTAATTAAACTGGGCTAAAAACACAATATTTTGGTATTCACCGACTGGAGAGGGGATAGGTAGCGAATGCTAAAATATTCTTATTAGCCAAAATTAAATTTAATTATCCCAATACATTATTTAAACAAATTAATGAATGACTGACAACCGAGTAAGCAGGTGTAAATTAATAGTGAAATAGACGAAACACTAAGATTGTAAAGAAATAATGAACCTAAATGTTAATATCAAGTGATTTATTAATTAAACTGGGCTAAAAACACAATATTTCTGTATTCACCGACTGGGGAGGGGATAGGTAGCGAAAGCTAAAATATTCTTATTAGCCAAAATAAAATGTAATTATTCCCAACACATTGTTTAAACAAATTAAAGAATGACTGACAAACCAGTGAGCAGGTGTAAATCAATAGGGAAATAGACGAAACACTAAGATTGTAAAAAAATAATGAAGTAAAATGTTAATATCAAGTGATTTATTAATTAAACTGGGCTAAAAACACAATATTTCTGTATTCACTGACTGGGGAGGGGATAGGTAGCGAATGCTAAAATATTCTTATTAGCCAAAATAAAATGTAATTACTCTCTATACATTGTTTAAACAAATTAATTATTGCCTAACAGAACAGTAGGCAGGTGTAAATCAATAGTGAAATAGACGAAACACTAAGATTGTAAAAAATAATGAACCAAAATGTTAATATCAAGTGATTTATTAATTAAACTGGGCTAAAAACACAATATTGTTGTATTCACCCACTGGAGAGGGGATAGGTAGCGAATGCTAAAATATTCTTATTAGCCAAAATAAAATGTAATTATTCTCTATACATTGTTTAAACAAATTAATGAATGACTGACAAACCAGTGAGCAGGTGTAAATCAATAGTGAAATAGACGAAACACTAAGATTGTAAAAAAATAATGAAGTAAAATGTTAATATCAAGTGATTTATTAATTAAACTGGGCTAAAAACACAATATTTCTGTATTCACCGACTGAGGAGGGGATAGGTAGCGAATGCTAAAATATTCTTATTAGCCAAAATAAAATGTAATTACTCTCTATACATTGTTTAAACAAATTGATTATTGCCTAACAGATCAGTAGGCAGGTGTAAATCAATAGTGAAATAGACGAAACACTAAGATTGTAAAAAAATAATGAACCAAAATGTTAATATCAAGTGATTTATTAATTAAACTGGGCTAAAAACACAATATTTTTGTATTCACCCATTGGGGAGGGGATAGGTAGCGAAGGCTAAAATATTCTTATTAGCCAAAATAAAATGTAATTATTCTCTATACATTGTTTAAACAAATTAATTATTGCCTAACAGAACAGTAGGCAGGTGTAAATCAATAGTGAAATAGACGAAACACTAAGATTGTAAAAAAATAATGAACCAAAATGTTAATATCAAGTGATTTATTAATTAAACTGGGCTAAAAACACAATATTTCTGTATTCACCGACTGGGGAGGGGATAGGTAGCGAATGCTAAAATATTCTTATTAGCCAAAATTAAATTAATTACTCTCAATACATTATTTAAACAAATTAATGAATGCTGGACAAACCAGTAAGCAGGTGTAAATCAATAGGGAAATAGACGAAACACTAAGATTTTAAGAAAGTAATGAAGTAAAATGTTAATATCAAGTGATTTATTAATTAAACTGGGCTAAAAACACAATACTTCTGTATTCACCGACTGGGGAGGGGATAGATAGCGAATGCTAAAATATTCTTATTAGCCAAAATAAAATGTAATTACTCTCAATACATAATTTAAACAAATTAATGAATGGCTGACAAACCAGTAAGCAGGTGTAAATCAATAGGGAAATAGTCGAAGCACTAAGATTTTTTAAAAAATAATGAACCAAAATGTTATATCAAGTGATTTATTTATTAAACTGGGCTAAAAACACAATATTTCTGTATTCACCGACTGAGGAGGGGATAGATAGCGAATGATAAAATATTCTTATTAGCCAAAATTAAATTTAATTACTCTCAATACATAATTTAAACAAATTAATGAATGGCTGACAAACCAGTAAGCAGGTGAAAATCAATAGGGAAATAGTCGAAACACTAAGATTTTAAGAAAATAATGAACCAAAATGTTAATATCAAGTGATTTATTAATTAAACTGGGCTAAAAACACAATACTTCTACATTCACCGACTTGGGAGGGGATAGATAGCGAATGCTAAAATATTCTTATTAGCCAAAATTAAATTTAATTACTCTCAATACATAATTTAATCAAATTAATGAATGGCTGACAAACCAGTAAGCAGGTGTAAATCAATAGGGAAATAGTCGAAACACTAAGATTTTAAGAAAATAATGAACCAAAATGTTAATATCAAGTGATTTATTAATTAAACTCGGCTAAAAACACAATACTTCTGTATTCACCGACTGGGGAGGGGATAGATAGCGAATGCTAAAATATTCTCATTAGCCAAAATTAAATTTAATTACTCTCAATACATAATTTAAACAAATTAATGAATGGCTGACAAACCAGTAAGCAGGTGTAAATCAATAGGGAAACAGTCGAAACAGCAAGATTTTAAGAAGATAATGAACCAAAATGTTAACATCAAGTGATTTATTAATTAAACTGGGCTAAAAACACAATACTTCTGTATTCACCGACTGGGGAGGGGATAGATAGCGAATGCTAAAATATTCTTATTAGCCAAAATAAAATGTAATTACTCTCAATACATAATTTAAACAAATTAATGAATGGCTGACAAACCAGTAAGCAGGTGTAAATCAATAGGGAAATAGTCGAAACGCTAAGATTTTAAGAAAATAATGAACCAAAATGATAATATCAAGTGATTTATTAATTAAACTGGGCTAAAAACACAATATTTCTGTATTCACCGACTGCGGAGGGGATAGGTAGCGAATGCTAAAATATTCCCATTAGCCAAAATAAAATGTAATTATTCCAAATACACTATATAAACAAATTAATGAATGACAGACAAACCAGTAAGCAGGTATAAATCAATAGTGAAATAGACGAAACACTAAGATTTTAAGAAAATAATGAACCAAAATGTTAATATCAAGTGATTTATTAATTAAACTGGGCTAAAAACACAATATTTCTGTATTCACCGACGGGGGAGGGGAT
>JAOPTO010000150.1:0-14468 GCA_033822845.1 Tetrapedia diversipes | reverse complement strand
TGGGTGTTCGGTAATAAACGCGAGCAATGAAAAATCGCGGCGCGACCGAAACTACCGAGTTCGCAATCGCTGGCCAACATCGTCGAACAGTGCACAACGCACTCTCATGCACTTATTAATTGCATGCAAAATGCACTCTCGAGAGCCGCCCCCGCCTTCAACCGTGTCACGGCATCCATGCCGCGACTTACGCGGTCGCTGGGGCGACGCCATGGCGATAAAACTCACGGGGCCCAGCTAGAGTTCGAGCACGGCCCTACAGATGGATGCAACAGTCCACCCCTGCCGACTAACGGATGCGGGAACGCTCCACAAACTGGCGGAACGCCCTACAACGGCGACCAGTGGAAGGAGCATGCCGCTGTCCCCAACGCGTAGCGCCGAGACCCGTCCACCTGCAGGACCTAACCCTGGTCGAGAGCAACCACCGCTCCATCCGACACACGGCCGCAGTTCCCCGACTGGACACCGGTAGTCGCATCGCCATGACGCCGCCCCAACAACCGCGACGCGAACATGGAATATCGTGCAACGAGTGAGATTGGAGAAGACTCGCGAGAGCGTCTTACAGAAGCATGCAATTAAAAAGCGCATGTCGCACCACGGCGGCGAACGAGTGCGCCATGCAAAGCCCTCCGACACCGAACGATTGCGAAACTTTATACGCGCGAGAACACTGAATTGTTCTTTGCGATACGACCACGGGGATAGAGTGAGAGTGAATCTTTCCGCTTTAAGTTGGACAAGATTTCCTTGTGCGAAAATCGCCTACAATAAAATGCACATGCTTATGCTACCTTATAGCTAACTTAAACCGAGTCGCACGCATCCCTCGTTGTCCTGTGTGGTGTACTGGAGACGCTTATACGTAGAATTGAGTGCTGGAAAGCTAGATGTGAAGAATAAATGGGGGTTAGGGGGAAGGGGTGGTGGACAATGCATTGATTTGGGTTGAACCCGAAATGCAGAAACGCATAGGAAAAGAGTTGAGGGAACAAGAATCCTCGGAACGGATTAGAACAAGAAGCATATGGATGAACGAGCCCCGATGCGAAATCAGAACGGAATATAATGAAATGCGACAAAATGGCAAACGATATAAGTTTCGAGCGGGCAATATCAGATAAATAAACTTATATTAGCATTAGGATCAAATTGAATTAGTTAGTTAAATACCTGCAACATGAAAGTTAGTACATTACGCGATAACTTATTCGCACTAATGTATCGATCCAATAGTGCGAATAAGTTATTTGACGGTATCATAGAACGCGACGGACGGAGTACGAACAAAAGCTAGTGATTCTACAAAAGTTAAAAAGATTCTAATATTTCAGTCAATCTCCAATCGGTTTAAGACCGGGAGCAAATATATGCAAATTCTAAATCGAATCGCGAACCATGCGTAGCTCTTAGCTTGACGTAGATTTCCAAGGAACACGCATTCTTTGAAAACCGACGTCAATTACCGAGTCTCACCTAGGGGAGGTGGCTACGCAACGAGCGAGACTCGTCCGAAATTCATTCTACGTGTCTATAATTTACGACTCTAACGTTAAACAAATGATAACTAGTTGAAAGAGTTTAATAAAGTGTAGGATGAACTTCGGATTCACATGAAATTACAATGGCGACCTATTCTAAGTGGCGGATATCGCATTCGAGGATACGCTTGTTCAACTTAAAGCGAGTGCAAGAAAGTGAAGCTAATATGCACTTGAAAATTGTCGTGCATTGCAAAGGGATTTCGATACGGAAAACTAAGGTGGGACTCTAACATCGCAACACTAAACTATATGCAATGATCGATTGATCATTAAAAAATGATCCGAAAACCACCCAAAGTGGGTGTTCGGTAATAAACGCGAGCAATGAAAAATCGCGGCGCGACCAAAACTACCGAGTTCGCAATCGCTGGCCAACATCGTCGAACAGTGCACAACGCACTCTCATGCACTTAATAATAGCATGCCAAATGCGCTCTCGCGAGCCGCCCCCGCCTTCAACCGTGTCACGGCATCCATGCCGCGACTTACGCGGTCGCTGGGGCGACGCCATGGCGATAAAACTCACGGTGCCCAGCTAGGGTTCGAGCACGGCCCTACAGATGGATGCAACAGTCCACCCCTGCCGACTAACGGATGCAAGAACGCTCCACAAACTGGCGGAACGCCTCACAACGGCGACCAGTGGAAGGAGCATGCCGCTGTCCCCCAACGCGTAGCGCGCGGGACCCGTCCACCTGCAGCACCTAACCCTGGTCGAGAGCAACCACCGCTCCATCCGACGCACGGCCGCAGTTCCCCGACTGAACACCGGTAGTCGCATCGCCATGACGCCGCCCCAACAACCGCGGCGCGAACATGGAATATCGTGCAACGAGTGAGATTGGAGAAGACTCGCGAGAGCGTCTTACAGGAGCATGCAATTAAAAAGCGCATGTCGCACCACGGCGGCGAACGAGTGCGCCATGCAAAGCCCTCCGACACCGAACGATTGCGAAACTATATACGCGCGAGAACACTGAATTGTTCTTTGCGATACGACGACGGGGATAGAGTGAAAGTGAATCTTTCCGCTTTAAGTTGGACAAGATTTCCTTGTGCGAAAATCGCCTACACTAAAATGTACATGCTTATACTACCTTATAGCTAACTTAAACCGAGTCGCACGCGTCCCTCGTTGTCCTGTGTGGTGTACTGGAAACGCTTATACGTAGAATTAAGGGCTGGAAAGCTGGATGTGAACAATAAATGGGGGTTAGGGGGAAGGGGTTGTGGGCAATGCATTGATTTGGGTTGATCTCGAAATGCAAAAACGCATAGGAAAAGAGTTGAAGGAACAAGAACCCTCGGAACGGATTAGAACAAGAAGCATATGGACGAGCGAGCCCCGATGCGAAATCAGAATGGAATGTAATGGAATTCGACAAAATGGCGAACGGTATAAGTTTCGAGCGGGGTATATCAGATAAATAAACTTATATTAGCATTAGGATCAAATTAAATTAGTTAGTTAAATACCTGCAACATGAAAGTTAGTATATTACGCGATAACTTATTCGCACTAATGTATCGATCCAATAGTGCGAATAAGTTATTTGACGGTATCGTAGAACGCGACGGACGGAGCACGAACGAAAGCTAGTGATTTTACAAAAGTGAAAAAGATTCTAATATTTCAGTCAATCTCCAATCGGTTTAAGACCGGGAGCAAATATATGCAAACTCTAAATTGAATCGCGAACCATGCGTAGCTCTTAGCTTGACGTAGATTTCCAAAGAATGCATGTTCTTTGGAAACCGACGTCAATTACCGAGTCTCACCTAGGGGAGGTGGCTACGCAACGAGCGAGACTCGTCCGAAATTCATTCTACGTGTCTATAAATTACGACTCTAACGTTAAACAAATGATATGTGGATGAAAGTGTTTAATAAAGTGTAGAATGAACTTCGGATTCACATGAAATTACAATTTGCGAGCAATTCTAAGTGGCGGATATCGCATTCGAGGATACGCTTGTTCAACGTAAAGCGAGTGCAAGAAAGTGAAGCTAATATGCACTTGAAAATTGTCGTGCACTGCAAAGGGATTTCGATACGGAAAACTAAGGTGGGACTCTAATATCGCAACACTAAGCTATATGCAATGATCGATTGATCATTAAAAAATGATCCGAAAACCACCCAAAGTGGGTGTTCGGTAATAAACGCGAGCAATGAAAAATCGCGGCGCGACCAAAACTACCGAGTTCGCAATCGCTGGCCAACATCGTCGAACAGTGCACAACGCACTCTCATGCACTTAATAATAGCATGCCAAATGCGCTCTCGCGAGCCGCCCCCGCCTTCAACCGTGTCACGGCATCCATGCCGCGACTTACGCGGTCGCTGGGGCGACGCCATGGCGATAAAACTCACGGTGCCCAGCTAGGGTTCGAGCACGGCCCTACAGATGGATGCAACAGTCCACCCCTGCCGACTAACGGATGCAAGAACGCTCCACAAACTGGCGGGGCGCCTCACAACGGCGACCAGTGGAAGGAGCATGCCGCTGTCCCCAACGCGTAGCGCCGAGACCCGTCCACCTGCAGCACCTAACCCTGGTCGAGAGCAACCACCGCTCCATCCAACACAGAGCCGCAGTTCCCCGACTGAACACCGGTAGTCGCATCGCCATGACGCCGCCCCAACAACCGCGGCGCGAACATGGAATATCGTGCAACGATTGAGATTGGAGAAGACTCTCGAGAGCGTCTTACAGTAGCATGCAATTAAAAAGCGCATGTCGCACCACGGCGGCGAACGAGTGCGCCACGCAAAGCCCTCCGACACCGAACGATTGCGAAACTATATACGCGCGAGAACATTGAATTGTTCTTTGCGATACGACGACGGGGATAGAGTCAGAGTGAATCATTCCGCTTTAAGTTGGACAAGATTTCCTTGTGCGAAAATCGCCTACAATAAAATGCACATGCTTACGCTAGCTTATAGCTAACTTAAACCGAGTCGCACGCATCCCTCGTTGTCCTGTGTGATGTACTGGAAACCCTTATACGTGGAATTGAGTGCTGGAAAGCTAGATGTGAAGAATAAATGGGGTTTTGGGGGAAGGGGCGGTGGGCAATGCATTGATTTGGGTTGATCTCGAAATGCAAAAACGCATAGGAAAAGAGTTGAAGGAACAAGAACCCTCGGAACGGATTAGGACAAGAAGCATACGGATGAGCGAGCCCCGATGCGAAATCAGAATGGAATATAATGAAGTGCGACAAAATGGCGAACGGTATAAGTTTCGAGCGGGGTATATCAGATAAATATACTTATATTAGCGTTAGGATCAAATTAAATTAGTTAGTTAAATACCTGCAACATGAAAGTTAGTACATTACGCGATAACTTATTCGCACTAATGTATCGATCCAATAGTGCGAATAAGTTATTTGACGGTATCGTAGAACGCGACGGACGGAGCACGAACGAAAGCTAGTGATTTTACAAAAGTGAAAAAGATTCTAATATTTCAGTCAATCTCCAATCGGTTTAAGACCGGGAGCAAAAATATGCAAACTCTAAACCGAATCGCGAACCATGCGTAGCTCTTAGCTTGACGTAGATTTCCAAAGAATGCATGTTCTTTGGAAACCGACGTCAATTACCGAGTCTCACCTAGGGGAGGTGGCTACGCAACGAGCGAGACTCGTCCGAAATTCATTCTACGTGTCTGTAATTTACGACTCTAACGTTAAACAAATGATGAGTGGTTGAAAGTATTTAATAAAGTGTGGAATGAACTTCGGATTGACATGAAATTACAATTAGCGAGCAATCCTAAGTGGCGGATATCGCAATCGAGGATACGCTTGTTCAACTTAAACCGAGTGCAAGAAAGTGAAGCTAATATGCACTTGAAAATTGTCGTGCATTGCAAAGGGATTTCGATACGGAAAACTAAGGTGGGACTCAAATATCGCAACACTAAACTATATGGAATGATCGATTGATCATTAAAAAATGATCCGAAAACCACCCAGAGTGGGTGTTCGGTAATAAACGCGAGCAATTAAAAATCGCGACGCGACCGAAACTACCGAGTTCGCAATCGCTGGCCAACATCGTCGAACAGTGCACAACGCACTCTCATGCACTTAATAATTGCATGCCAAATGCGCTCTCGAGAGCCGCCCCCGCCTTCAACCGTGTCACGGCATCCATGCCGCGACTTACGCGGTCGCTGGGGCGACGCCATGGCGATAAAACTCACGGGGCCCAGCTAGGGTTCGAGCACGGCCCTACAGATGGATGCAACAGTCCACCCCTGCCGACTAACGGATGCCGGAACGCTCCACAAACTGGCGGGGCGCCCAACAACAGCGACCAGTGGAAGGAGCATGCCGCTGTCCCCAACGCGTGGCGCCGAGACCCGTCCACCTGCAGCACCTAACCCTGGTCGAGAGCAACCACCGCTCCATCCGACACACGGCCGCAGTTCCCCGACTGAACACCGGTAGTCGCATCGCCATGACGCCGCCCCAACAACCGCGGCGCGAACATGGAATATCGTGCAACGAGTGAGATTGGAGAAGACTCGCGAGAGCGTCTTACAGAAGCATGCAATTAAAAAGCGCATGTCGCACCACGGCGGCGAACGAGTGCGCCATGCAAAGCCCTCCGACACCGAACGATTGCGAAACTATCTACGCGCGAGAACACTGAATTGTTCTTTGCGATACGACGACGGGGATCGAGTGAAAGTGAATCTTTCCGCTTTAAGTTGGACAAGATTTCCTTGTGCGAAAATCGCCTACACTAAGGTGTACATGCTTATACTACCTTATAGCTAACTTAAACCGAGTCGCACGCATCCCTCGTTGTCCTGTGTGGTGTACTGGAGACGCTTATACCTAGAATTAAGGGCTGGAAAGCTAGATGTGGAAAATAAATGGGGGTTAGGGGGAAGGGGTTGTGGGCAATGCATTGATTTGGGTTGATCTCGAAATGCAAAAGCGCATAGGAAAAGAGTTGAAGGAACAAGAACCCTCGGAACGGATTAGAACAAGAAGCATATGGACGAGCGAGCCCCGATGCGAAATCAGAATGGAATATAATGAAATGCGACAAAATGGCGAACGGCATAAGTTTCGAGCGGGGTATATCAGGGAGATAAAATTATATTAGCATTAGGATGAAATTAAATTAGTTAGTTAGTTAAATACCTGCAACATGAAAGTTAGTATATTACGCGATAACTCATTCGCACTAATGGATCGATCCAATAGTGTGAATAAGTTATTTGACGGTATCATAGATCGCGACGGACGGAGTACGAACAAAGGCTAGTGATTCTACAAAAGTTAAAAAGATTCTAATATTTCAGTCAATCTCCAATCGGTTTAAGACCGGGAGCAAATATATGCAAATTCTAAATTGGATCGCGAACCATGCGTAGCTCTTAGCTTGACGTAGATTTCCAAGGATCGTGCATTCTTTGGAAACCGACGTCAATTACCGAGTCTCACCTAGGGGAGGTGGCTACGCAACGAGCGAGACTCGTCTGAAATGCATTCGATTGTTTAATAATAATTTATATGTATGTTTTATAATACTTAATATGTAATTTGCAAGATATTAAAAGACTGAGTGAAGTAAGTGTTGAGGTCCCAAAATAAATTGAATGAGCACGAAATAAAACCAAATGAATTACGAATGAAAGAACTTGATCGAAGACTTCGAAAAAGAGATTTCGATGAAATCTTCGTGGCTCATAATTGAATGGAAAGCTATTAGATTCGCAGCGTAACAAAGTAAAATATATTAGGTTAATTTAATATAATACAAAAGAGGGTATAATGGAATATTACAGAATGGAATAAGATGAGGTAGCTGGAATGTACTGGAATAAAATACAATAGAATACAGAAAAGTAAAATTAAACAATGAGAGTTTATATGTTTGCAGCCTAAATTCATTAAGTTTGTCAAATAGTCTGATTAAAACGATATATGGAATATCGATTACAGCATTTATCGAGTATGCTGTTCGATTTTTGTCGATTCGAAATTATTAAAGTACTGGATACAGATTTCTTTTTCAGATGATGTTAAGATGTAGAGTTAAATCGAGGTTTTCGTTACTACGATTAATTTATTTAATATACTTATATTTCGCAACTCCAAGTTTTTAGTTTTGTTGCAAAGCGAAATAAATTTTTAATTCCCGATCGCAACATAAAAATGTGTTTGAGGGATACTGATAGATCCCCGAACGTTGTGCGTTCAGTTTGTATATATTACGTTACACACACGCAAAACATGCAAAAATCGATATGTGCGAGTGCCATCATTTCTAAAATCGATATTAGTTGTTCAAAATTATTTATATTATTTAATATTTAGCGCATAATTTTGCAGATGCCACTCACATATTTCGATTTTAACACAAAGCATGCAATGGACAATTACAATTAGCGAGCATAGTAATAAAATAGTATAACAACTATTATATACCACCTTATTTTCTTCGCGCTTGCTGAAAATTTTGCAAAGAAAAGTGATTAACAGAAATTAACATCCTAACTTGACCCTATCTTTCAATTGACTCGATTGAATAAATTTGTTTTAATATGAAAAATTTAGAAATGAAGTTAAAATGAAAAAAGAAAGAAAAATCTAATTCAATATTCAACTCCGATAAGCGGAGCAATATTTTATTTAAATATCAAGAGATTCGAAGATCAAAGTAAATTCTCGAAGAATATCAAAGCGTTTCATTCAATTTAATACTTTGATTTTCGAATCTACTTGTCGCTCAATACGTTCTTGCACTTCTTTAAGTTTTTACGGATGGTCAAGGAAAGCAAATGAAAGTTGATAATAAGCAAAATTTCGAAAACCTGGCTTCTCATTTAATTTTTTAAGCTTTTGTTTACGTTACATTAAAATTGTAACGCGTGAAGTGCAAGAAAGCCCTACTCTAAGCTAAGAAATGTACCATAAAAATGTAACATTTACGATTGCTATTGTACTAAAGTACAATAACATTCGTGATCACTATGCTCGCTTAAAAAGTGATAAAATACAACCGGCCCCCGTGTCGTTTCGGACCTTTCATCCTACGACATGATTGGGGACCGGAGGAATCGTAAAGCATGCGACTCACCGATCGCAGAATCTTCTATGGCACCCCGAAACAGCTCGAAATCGGCAGCAATCCTCGTGCCTCCTCTAGTTCTGGCACCAAAATGTAGTTTCTCGTTCAAATTCACCGGGCCGTCATCCTTCTTTGCATAGCGTTCTGTAAATATTTAATCAAAAGCTTTAGTGGGATTCGTTTCAAAAGAGGATATAGAAGATTTTGCAAACAACATACACAAACAGATGCAATTGTACTCGAGAATTTAGAAAATATTACGTGTGTAATTACAGAAATACACGCGAACACGTATACAATATAGCATGCAAAAATTCGAAAGTTAAATCGTTAAAGCATTTGCGAGAACAAGCATTAATCGAAAAAAAAAATTCGTGAAAACTCGCGATAATTAATTAGGAAACACTCGCGATAACGTAAATTAATCGAAAAAAAAGATTCGCGTAAGCATGCATTAATCGAAAAAAACATTCGTGAAAACTCGCGATAATTAATTAGGAAGCACTCGCGAAAACGTAAGTTAATCGAAAAAAAAGATTCGCGTAAGCATGCATTAATCGAAAAAAACATTCGTGAAAACCCGCGATAATTAATTAGGAAACACTCGCGATAACGTAAATTAATCGAAAAAAAAGATTCGCGTAAGCATGCATTAATCGAAAAAAACATTCGTGAAAACTCGCGATAATTAATTAGGAAGCACCCGTGAAAACGTAAGTTAATCGAAAACAAAGATTCGCGTAAGCATGCATTAATCGAAAAAAACATTCGTGAAAACTCGCGATAATTAATTAGGAAGCACTCGCGAAAACGTAAGTTAATCGAAAAAAACATTCGATTCGCGTAAGCATGCATTAATCGAAAAAAACATTCGTGAAAACTCGCGATAATTAATTAGGAAGCACTCGCAATAACGTAAATTAATCGAAAAAAAAGATTCGCGTAAGCATGCATTAATCGAAAAAAACATTCGTGAAAACTCGCGATAATTAATTAGGAAGCACTCGCGATAACGTAAATTAATCGAAAAAAAGATTCGCGTAAGCATGCATTAATCGAAAAAAACATTCGTGAAAACTCGCGATAATTAATTAGGAAGCACTCGCGATAACGTAAATTAATCGAAAAAAAAGATTCGCGTAAGCATGCATTAATCGAAAAAAACATTCGTGAAAACCCGCGATAATTAATTAGGAAACACTCGCGATAACGTAAATTAATCGAAAAAAAAGATTCGCGTAAGCATGCATTAATCGAAAAAAACATTCGTGAAAACTCGCGATAATTGAATAGGAAACACTCGCGATAACGTAAATTAATCGAAAAAAAAGATTCGCGTAAGCATGCATTAATCGAAAAAAAAATTCGTGAAAACTCGCGATAAATAATTAGGAAACACTCGCGATAACATAAATTAACCGAAAAAAAAGATTCGCGTAAGCATGCATTAATCGAAAAAAAACATTCGTGAAAACTCGCGATAATTAATTAAGGAGCACTCGCGAAAATGTAAGTTAATCGAAAAAAAAGATTCGCGTAAGCATGCATTAATCGAAAAAAACATTCGTGAAAACTCGCGATAATTAATTAGGAAGCACTCGCGAAAATGTAAGTTAATCGAAAAAACAGATTCGCGTAAGCATGCATTAATCGAAAAAAACATTCGTGAAAACTCGCGATAATTAATTAGGAAGCACTCGCGAAATATTCACTAATTAATAAGTAGACACACTTAAAACATGCAGTAATCCATGCGTGAACATATTCACTAACCGGCACTAGGGTCCATCTATGATTATCCCTGGACACAGGAGGCAGAGGTGGAAATGCTGGTGACCACTCGCGAGCACATGCGTTAAAAAACGATAAAACACTCGCGGATACTCGCGAAAACGCGCGCGAACCCGTAACTATACGCGCGATATGTCAGAATATGTTCGGTAACATATTGACAGGATATGTGTACGGTATGACAATTAGACAACAACTGAGCTCTAGAGGTTATTCCCGAGTTGCGCAGATCTCCAAAAAATCACCGATGCATGAAGTCTTGTTTACTACTGGAATACCGTTATTTTCTTATACTGAAATATTATTTTTAATGTAAAATTCTTTTATTTTTCTTTATTAATTATAATCTGGTAAACTTTAATTGTTTATGCAATAAATTATTGCAATAAAATATTACTAGCATTCGCTATTGCTGTTTAATATACAGACACGGCCGATTTTTATCGCAGCATGAAATTATTTATCGATATCTTAGTACTTAATGAGATTGTTTATGATTTTTGATTATTCTTAAAAATGTATAGCGTGTTTGCAACGATTCAAAATATATTTTTAATATTTGGTTAAGATATTAGTAACAAATACGAATAACACTACGTGAAATGTGGTCTTTAGGTAATTAAGAAAGGTTTTGAATTACAATTTTATCTATAAACAAAGTACCTAATAAATTTTAATTGTTAATACAATAAATTATTGCTGTAAAATGTGGTCTGTATTGTTTAATCATTTACATTCATTCAAAATGGGGAAATTTCTATGGAAAAAAGTGTTCCCCTTAAATTTCTTTGCATTGAACAGATCACGATTTTGTTATCGAATATTTTTTATAGTTTATAAAATCATGGACCTTTTTATAAGGAGTGGTATAAGGTCTTCAATATTTCGACCGAAACTACCGAGTTCGCAATCGCTGGCCAACATCGTCGAGCAGTACACAACGCACTCTCATGCACTTAGCAACGCCATGCTAAATGCGCTCTCGCGAGCCGCCCCCGCCTTCGACCGTGGCACGATATCCATGCCGCGACTTACGCGGTGGCTGGGGCGACGTCATGCCGATAGAACTTACGGGGCACGGCAAGGGTTCGAGCACGGTCCTGCAGATGAATGCAATAGTCCACCCCTGCCGGCTAACGGAAGCGAGAACGCGCCACAAACTGGCGGCACGCCCCACAACAGCGACCAGTGGTAGGAACATGCCGCTGTCCCCAACATGTAGCGCCGAGACCCATCCACCTGCAAGACCTAACCCTGGTCGGGAGCAACCAACGCTCCATCCAACACAGCGCCGCAGTTCCCCGACTGGACACCGGTAGTCGCATCGCCATAACGCCGCCCCAACGATCGCGGCGCGAACATGGAATATCGTGCAACGATTGAGATTGGAGAAGACTCTCGAGAGCGTCTTACAGAAGCATGCAATTAAAAAGCGCATGTCGCACCACGGCGGCGAACTAGTGCGCCATGCAAAGCCCTCCGACACCGAACGATTGCGAAACTATATACGCGCGAGAACACTGAATTGTTCTTTGCGATACGACGACGGTGATCGGGTGAAAGTGAATCTTTCCGCTTTAAGTTGGACAAGATTTCCTTGTGCGAAAATCGCCTACACTAGCATGTACATGCTTATGCTACCTTATAGCTAACTTAAACCGAGTCGCACGCATCCCTCGTTGTCCTCTGTGTGGTGTACTGGAGACGCTTATACGTAGAATTAAGGGCTGGAAAGCTAGATGTGAAAAATACATGGGAGTTAGGGGGAAGGGGTTGTGGGCAATGCATTGATTTGGGTTGATCCCGAAGTGCAAAAACGCATAGGAAAAGAGTTGAAGGAAGAAGTACCCTCGGAACGGATTAGAACAAGAAGCATACGGACGAGCGAGCCCCGATGCGAAATCAGAATGGAATATAATGAAATGCGACAAAATGGCGAACGGCATACGTTTCGAGAGGGGTATATCGGAGAAATAAAATTATATTAGCATCAGGATGAAATTGAATTAGTTAGTTAAATACCTGCAACATGAAAGTTAGTATATTACGCGATAACTCATTCGCACTAATGGATCAATCCAATAGTGCGAATAAGTTATTTGACCGTATCATAGAACGCGACGGACGGGGTACGAACAAAAGCTAGTGATTCTACATAAGTTAAAAAGATTCTAATAATTTAACCATTCTCCAATCGGTTTAAGACCGGGAGCTAAAATATGCAAACTCTAAATTGAATCGCGAACCATGCGTAGCTCTTAGCTTGACGTAGATTTCCAAAGAATGCTTGTTCTTTGGAAACCGACGTCAATTACCGAGTCTCACCTAGGGGAGGTGGCTACGCAACGAGCGAGACTCGTCCGAAATTCATTCTACGTGTCTATAAGTTATGACTCTAACGTTAAACAAATGATAACTGGCTGAAAGTGTTTAATAAAGTGTAGGATGAACTTCGGATTGACATGAAATTACAATGGCGACCTATTCTAAGTGGCGGATATCGCATTCGAGGATACGCTTGTTCAACTTAAAGCGAGTGCAAGAAAGTGAAGCTAATATGCACTTGAAAATTGTCGTGCATTGCAAAGGGATTTCGATACGGAAAGCTAAGGTGGGACTCTAATATCGCAACACTAAACTACATGCAATGATCGATTGATCATTAAAAAATGATCCGAAAACCACCCAAAGTGGGTGTTCGGTAATAAACGCGAGCAATTAAAAATCGCGTCGCGACCGAAACTACCGAGTTCGCAATCGCTGGCCAACATCGTCGAACAGTGCACAACGCACTCTCATGCACTTAATAATTGCATGCGAAATGCGCTCTCGAGAGCCGCCCCCGCCTTCAACCGTGTCACGGCATCCATGCCGCGACTTACGCGGTCGCTGGGGCGACGCCATGGCGATAAAACTCACGGGGCCCAGCTAGGGTTCGAGCACGGCCCTACAGATGGATGCAACAGTCCACCCCTGCCGACTAACGGATGCAGGAACGGGCCACAAACTGGCGGCGCGCCCCACAACGGCGACCAGTGGAAGGAGCATGCCGCTGTCCCCAACGCGTAGCGCCGAGACCCGTCCACCTGCAGGACCTAACCCTGGTCGAGAGCAACCACCGCTCCATCCAACACAGCGCCGCAGTTCCCCGACTGGACACCGGTAGTCGCATCGCCATAACGCCGCCCCAACGATCGCGGCGCGAACATGGAATATCGTGCAACGATTGAGATTGGAGAAGACTCGCGAGAGCGTCTTACAGAAGCATGCAATTAAAAAGCGCATGTCGCACCACGGCGGCGAACGAGTGCGCCATGCAAAGCCCTCCGACGCCGAACGATTGCGAAACTATATACGCGCGAGAACACTGAATTGTTCTTTGCGATACGACGACGGGGATCGAGTGAAAGTGAATCTTTCCGCTTCAAGTTGGACAAGATTTCCTTGTGCGAAAATCGCCTACACCAAAATGTACATGCTTATGCTACCTTATAGCTAACTTAAACCGAGTCGCACGCATCCCTCGCTGTCCTGTGTGGTGTACTGGAAACGCTTATACGTAGAATTAAGGGCTGGAAAGGTGGAGGTGAACAATAAATGGGGGTTAGGGGGAAGGGGTTGTGGGCAATGCATTGGTTTGGGTTGATCTCGAAATGCAACAGCGCATAGGAAAAGAGTTGAAGGAACAAGAACCCTCGGAACGGATTAGAACAAGAAGTATACGACGAGCGAGCCCCGATGCGAGATCAGAATGGAATATAATGAAATGCGACAAAATGGGGAACGGCATAAGTTTCGAGCGGGGTACATCAGAGAAATGAAATTATATTAGCATTAGGATGAAATTAAATTAGTTAGTTAGTTAAATACCTGCAACATGAAAGTTAATATATTATGCGATAACTTATTTGCACTAATGTGTCGACCCAATAGTGCGAATAAGTTATTTGACGGTATCATAGAACGCGACAGACGGAGTACGAACAAAAGCTAGTGATTCTACAAAAGTTAGAAAGATTCTAATA
>JAOPTO010000149.1:0-23423 GCA_033822845.1 Tetrapedia diversipes | reverse complement strand
AATGAAACATTTATCGAAAAATTTCAAGGCGATTTGGTTGAAAAAGTAATCATGGGATCTTTTAGAACATTTCGAAGAATCTGAATCATGATTCACAGAACGTTTGAGTCATCGTGGAGATAAATTGACCGCACGAAAGTGGCTTGGAGAAGGAACAAAACACGTATCCTTTCTCCGGTTGCTGAACAGCGATGAATGTATTGAATAGTATTATCGTCGCGTGATAGGTAGAGTTCGCGAAGCAAATTTTTGCAGTTTAAACTGGCTCACGAAAAGCCTAAGAACCTAATATTCCTGTAAGTAAAATTCTTTATGATTATAAGTCAAAAAATTAATTCTAAGTACCTTCCACGATGAAATTCATATTGCAATCGGGACTTGAATCTTGTTTCTATTTCAGTTATATTACTTACATACAATGATTAACGAAAGTATAATCTTGAGTATAATCTTGATTTCTGTATGCTGTATTTAGAACAAGCATAAATCAAACAGAAAGATGTTTTACAGTTTATTGGTGTACTAATGTATAAACTCCAAAACATAAAGAATTTTGCTTTAGCACAAAGTATTGTTTGAATATTTTTAAAAATATCAAAAAGGGGCGAATTCTGAAGAGACACATTATATTTGAACATCTTATACATTTTAGTTAAAAGATTAACCCTAAGTTTACGGAGCCCGTCAATTTGAGCAAAATTTTAAGCAAAATTTGCAAACACAATTACCATTATACCTAATAATTTTTTTCGACTTTTATTGGTGGACTGATATGAGTATACCTTAACACTATTCCTACCACAACCGGTCAAATGACCATTTTCAAAATTTCGATTAGAATTTCATAGATACAACCTAATTGAATTGCATTTAAACTTTAGACTTTTTCTCAAATATACGTATAGTACATTTTTCAATATTCACTTCTTGTTTTATTGTTTATTTTTTGAGAAAAATTTGTAGTCTGTCGTACGTGGGAATGTCGCGATAGGGATAGGTATACATGAATTGTCGGTAGGAATAGTGTTAATCTTTTTCCCTCTCAGCTCTGGAGTTTTAAATTCTGTATGATATATATCTATTTTTTAGGATATGTATATTAGAAATAGATGCACAAGAAATGTCCGTAAATCTAGTGTTAAAATAATAAATAGTCGGATAGTGTGTTTCAAACATTTTGACATTTTAAATGTTGTTTGTTAATCATCGACACTTTTCTTTAACTTTCTTTTGGACGATTTTAACATCTTTCTATAAAATCTGTGGCCAAGTTCATTTCATGTAGTTAAACACGTAAGTATAAGAACCTTGTAAACATAGTTTATTATCTTAAGCTTGTAATACCGTGGCAAGTTTCTGTGGAATTAAAATTCAGTTTTATTCAATTTATTTATTAAAATTAATGTAATATAGGTGAACTCGACCAAAAATGCATTTTAATTTTACAGCAATCTTTAGACATATTACAAATTCAAGACAATAAATTAACAAAAAATAAAAAGCAAAACTCAAGATTGAATCAATGTTCGAATACTTTCGTTAACCACTATATATCTCAAAAAGCCCAAAACATTACAAATTCAAGATAACAAGTTAACCAAAAATAAAAAGGAAGACTCAAGATTGAATCAATGTTCGAATACTTTCGTTAACCACTATACATCTCAAAAAGCCCAAAACATTACAAATTCAAGATAACAAGTTAACAAAAAATAAAAAGGAAGACTCAAGATTGAATCAATGTTCGAATACTTTCGTTAACCACTATATATCTCGAAAGACCTAAAATATTACAAATTCAAGACAATAAGTTAACAAAAAATAGAAAGCAGGACTGAAGATTAAATTAGTGTTATAATACTTTCGTTAATTACTGTATATCTCAAAAGGCTCAAAATATTACAAATTCAAGATAATAAGTTAACAAAAAATAAAAAGCAAAACTCAAGATTGAATTAATGTTCGAATACTTTCGTTAACCACTATATATCTCAAAAGGCCTAAAATATTACAAATTTAAGATAATAAGTTAACAAAAAGTAATAAGGAAGATTCAAGATCAAATCAATGTTCGAATACTTTCGTTAACCACTATATATCTCAAAAGGCTCCAAATATTACAAATTCAAGATAATAACTTAACAAAAAATAGAAAGCAAAACTGAAGGTTGAATTAATGTTCGAATACCTTCATTAATCACTGTATATCTCAGAAAGCCCAAAATATAAACGAACAAAGCATTTACGAAGAACTGTCATTTACAGCCATTTCCTATAAAATTTTTTTCAAAACTATTTGGATATCTGGGAAACCTCTCTTGTCACTATATCATCAAGATACCATTATCACACACGGTGATAATAATTTCTCAAATAAAACCTTTAAATCTTACGAAATCTTTGCTATCTCGGCTTCCCGATTCAGTGAAGCCAAGCCAGTTAGTGTTTATATCCGGAACCTTGATATTCGGATGGAACGGATACTTTACTCGAACGAACGTACTAAAGCGACCGGTGTTCCGTCCTCTGGAACAACAGCGGGAAGTTTTCCTTGGCATATTTACAACATGAGCGTGCTGGTAATCCTATTTTCGAGGATGAAGAAACTTCAGCCTTTTTCTGTTTTTTTAAAACTCTCTTAACGTCCATAGAGGGATAATAGCCTTAACACGTTGAGCCAGGCGCCGGTCCCTGTGGACCGGCACTAGAATTTTCGTTTGGCTGGCGTCCGTCCGTCTAATGAATTATCATCTTCTGATGATGACAACCGTACTACTCTGCGACGTTTGGAAGATAAAAATATTGCACTTGACGTGTCTGTTAGACCCTTGCGCTGCATACGCGGCCAAGGTCTCTCAACGGGGAGAGCATCTTCCGTCCCACAAAGCAACAGCGGGAAGTTTCCATTGGGACATTTACGACATGAGCGTGCCGGTAGTGCTATTTTTGAGGACTAGGACATTTTAGCCTTTTCTTTGCCTTTTTCGTCGAACTTTCGTAACGTCCACTGAGGGACAATAGCTTTAATTTCTAAGTCAACCGTGGTTCCTCAATAGCAAAGAGCATGTCGTAAACAAGGGACTTCCAGTAGGCCCGGCGCCCAGCCGACACCCGCACTTGAGAGGCACATGGGCCTAGAGGAATTTCCCCTTCGTTGCCTAAATTCGGGAAACTTCCCGCTCCGAGTGGCTCACCCCACCCTCGTTCTCGAAACGCGTGCTAAGGGCACAAGAACGGGGGTTGGTGGCACTCAGGGCATACGGCTGATTGGAGTTTTGACTTTTTGGCTCTAACCAATTAGCGTATCGCCTTGAGGTATGGAGGAGTGACCAGTCGAACTCCTCCATATAAAACTGAGCCACTTCGGCGCCGGGATTATAGTAAAAATCACATAGTAACATAGTAACATAGTAAGAATTCAAATAGTAAGAATTCATAGTAAGAAATAGTAAGATCACATTCATAGTAAGAGCATAACAAGATACATAGTAAGAACACAGTCAAATAGTAAGACATAGTCACATAGTCTCATAGTATCGGAGTCTTATAATTTGAACTTGTTAGTCGGCACACCACGTGCAAGCTCACCCGGAACTCGAGCGATTTTACACATCGGTAACAATCGTGGAGTCCCAAACATGTCACTATCTTCTTCTCTTTCCGACATATTCAATGCTATGGGCAATAACTATTTTCAAAACTAAACTCAACTTTCTTTTTACGAACAATCTGTACACTTCGGTAGATCTTTTCCAATTGATCGCCCCTCGAAGGTACGTACGTGACTTTTTTATACATCATACGAAAATATAGTGAACAGAATCACACGTACACCTAAAAGGCGTCGAAATTCGCGCAACAAAGAATAATTCCTTATCTTTCAGCGATACTTTAGGATGTTAGGATCTTTAATTGGGTATTGAAAGAGATATTAACGTCTATAAACTATTTATTAATACTCAAACAAACACGCAGAAAGATAACATTAAATTACACGAAAAAGTCGCGAGAAGTGCAGAAGTGCCTGTATTGGCGGTTAGCTGCTAACTACTTTTTTAGGCGTCCGCATTTCGGCTCACGCCGAAACGGGACGCTACGACAACCTTCCAGAAAAACTGGGAAAGGGGAGCCAGGGTGTTGGATTGAAACAACTAAAAGTCGCGGAGATGCGCTAAAGGCTACGTGTGTTAGGGATGGGCAGCAAGAGTACTTGGATTAAATAAGAATAACTCGAGGTCCGCTTTCTATAAATTCCTCTGACTGACTACCTTATTCTTTACTGGTTGTCCTTACACTCCAAGGGTCGGGGGTCGGTCCGAAAATTACCTGCCCCCGACCGGCACACTTTAAGGTGGGGATGTACAAATTAAATACTGCTCTTTTCCCAAATCCGACACAGGGAAAATCCCTGGGACCATTCCCTTACGATGATTATTACGATGATTTCGCTCAGTGCCGGCAATAATGGTCAGTACGCTTATTTTCTCTATCCAGGTACAGGGACCTTTATACGTACCCTACAATACCTTACAACTTTGTATCGCTCGCCGGCTGCCGGCTGAACGGAAAGGACAGCAAAGTCGGCGCCGGGCTCAACGTGTTAACCGTTTGAGTGCCAAGAGACGCGATCGCTCTCCTCCTGTTCTCCACTAAAAGCACCAGCGCGACTAGGCTGCGAAGCGTACGGTCACAGCAAGCTCGGTTTCTTTCGATGCACGACTTTACGATTACCCTTCAGTCTTAGGTAAAAAAAAAAAGATAAAATTGGAGTAATTTTATCCTCAGGAGAATGTCGGAACAAAACTAAATTGTGTGCGGGTTACTTTATTTTTTTACAAAATGGCCTTTCGTTCGTAAAATACGTTTGCTGTGTTACTAACTAACTGTGCCCTTTTTCCCATGCTTTTATGGGCACATCCCCACTTCGCACTTTTCCGAAAAACAAACCTGTTGGAAATTGAATACAGAAATACTACGAAGCAAAAATTAACAATAAACCAGCTTTCTCTTAACGTACTTTCTCAAGGGCTTCTTCCAAGAAGCTAAGCCACATTTGGCATTTTAGAAAGTTTGAAAACATCGAGAAACAGAACAAAGGGGCTGAAGGAAGGGGTTGTAAGAATTTCGACCACTGCGTTCTGCTAGTCTTGTGACAAAACTCGCTAGGTGCGGTCAAAATTGCCCTTCCTCGTGCTATATAAAAGTATCAATAAACTATCATAGTATTATTTCACAAATAAGAGTTCATTTCATTTAGCAATATAAAACCCCATTCCCAATAAAACCCATCGTCGGTGCGGGTCTGGAAAGTGTCAACGGCCGAGGAGGAGAAAGTGACCGAGTCTCGCGCGTACTCGGTTCCAACCCTTATTGAGGGCCTCGGATTTATGTGGGCCCTAATGATCACTCTGACCATTGTCACCCATGATTGTCTGGTTCCCAGTTAAAGTGCCCAATTAGTGATATAGTTTTGTTGGAAATTGAATACAGAAATACTACGAAGCAAAAATTAACCATAAACCAGCTTTCTCTTAACGTACTTTCTCAAGGGCTTCTTCCAAGAAGCTAAGCCACATCTGGCATTTTAGAAAGTTCGAAAACATCGAGAAACAGAACTGCAGGGGCTGAAGGACCCGGACGGGGTTGTAAGAATTTCGACCACTGCGTTCTGCTAGTCTTGTGACAAAACTCGCTAGGTGCGGTCATAATTGCCCTTCCTCGTGCTATATAAAAGTATTAATAAATATCTAAGTATTATTTCACAAATAAGAGTTTATTTCATTCAGCAATATAAAACCCCATTCCCAATAAGTTTCATTCTTCGTTCTATAATTTTATTCTTTGGAGAAAAGGAGAGCGTGAGGGTCCACCTCGCGTGATCGCCACCGTGCCGTGACGTACCGTCATCACGGCGCGTAGTCAGTTATATTTCTCTTATACTTACTAATTTTTTACACATAGCAACGGGAACTTTTTAATATCTGTTAGAGATGTATGCGTGATTTGTGGGAATCTGTGTAGGTGTATAAGCGTGCGACTGTGTTTTGTCATTTATCGAGGTTCTTCCAGAATGTTCCCTACGGCTTATTCTATGACGCGTGGAGGATCTTCCAGAATGTTCCCTACGGCTTATTCTATGACGCGTGGAGGACCTTCCAGAATATTCGAAACTAATACTCCTAACAAGTATAAAAGACAAGAGCGTGCTCGACGCCGCGCAGTTCACGGTTGATGGTTGTAAGAATTGGATGTATGAGTCGTTAAATAACATTTATCTGTTTATACGTGTATTACTTGTAGTTTATAAATAAAACAATTTCTTTACCAAGTAATTGCCAAAGGTGTATAGAAACATCACTAATTTCATAAAATCTAACAATATCAAACTTAAATGTGTATACAACAATAAATAATTTTAAGAGAATTTTTTATGAAAGAGAAATGATTCTAATTTAAGGTTTTCCAATTTGTGGGTTCGAGGAACCCCCCCTTAGGAGTTCTAGGGTTAAAGAAGGCATACTATAAAGGGATACGCGTGCAAAATTTGTATACATTGCGTTAGTCTGATATATCATTTTGTACCTCTTCATATACCGACTAAAATGTCACAAGACAAAATGAGATATATTTGCGATTCTCTATCGAACATCATTTTATTTGAGATATCGAAAGGCCAGTCTTGACTCGTTTTAGGTTAAGATATAGCACACTGACCTAGCCAATGGAACAACTTTGATGTGATTTGAAGCTATTCGCCTTCTGTAACTTTAAGGTTGCACAATCTCGACCGCTGGAACTCCGAGATTGTTTAACCCTGTCCAATGGAATGTTTTGGAATCTTACAGCAGTAGAATGTGGGGTCGAGGGTTAGTTCGTAGCCGAATTCCGTATTCCTGGCCTTCTACGTGGTTTCGACTGGACCCTTCAATCCAAGCATGTTATCGAAACCTACAAACTCTGCCAATATGCTTGGGAAGTCTTTTCGAGCAAATAGTGTTGTATACACGATCGGTCGATTCATCTTCATTTTCGACATATGAGATGGGAAGCAGTTAAACCACAAATACTTCATTTTTACAGATAACCTCTTGTGTGTAACTATATTTTACAATTACACGAAGTCGAAGGCGTGTTGTAGTAAAAATCTTGATACCCTCGACGAATTAATAAAAAAAGTTAGAAATGCAGCTTTTACTGTTAACCCTTTCGCTACGGGAGGATTCTTCGGCGCGCAACTCCCGCTGAACAAGCCGCCATTCTAAAAGTGTGAACTTACGGAATAATTGCAATTGCCCGTCGTACGTTCAATACCGCGAAAACTTACGCAGAGTGTAACTATAATCGGTCGTTGTTACGTTGTAACAACATTCATTTTATATTTCAAGGGTATATTTGGAGACAGCATTATTAAGGCTAAATAATACCCTTTTTAGCAAACGTACTTATTGCCATGCCAGTTTCGGGTTTTCCCATTTTTTCTATGTTCCTTCGATTTGGCCTGGCTTCCTTAAAAATTTCAGGTAGTTTACGCGATTAAGGTTATCCTCGGTACATTTTACTTTCGACCGATGAAACAAAATATACCTGAAGTCGCTGGAAACATTTTCGACAGTCAACAATATCTCCCACCCCAAAAAGGGAACCAAACACCCCACTCCTGACACCTTTATATAAGCGCATAACATCCCTCCAGCGAGAGATTTTGTAAAAATACATTAAACAGTAACGTTCAACCACGCTCGTGTAATACAAATATATTCAGTCTTTTTATATCTAAAAATATCAATCATTTCTTGTACTGTACCTGCATCAACCTCAAATATTCGAGTGTATAAGTTACCACTCGAAGTGCACAACGTTTAATATTAAAAATTATTAAACTTTATGTACGCCCTGTACAGTCGTAGAAAGGAAATGGTTAAAAAATTATCGCATAATGCAATAATACTCTATTCGCGAAATTTCACGGGGTGACTATAGTCACCGCTCGTACGTAACGAGTGTCAGTCGTTGGGTGACTATAGTCACCGCTCGTAGCGAAAGGGTTAATAATAACTAGACTGCGAATTTTCATGCAAATTCATAATCTGATAAGCAAAATTAGGAAAGTGGAATCTATGTAGAAATTTCTTTCCACTTTCTGAATATTATTATTGTATAATGTATGCTTTACTTTGGATATTTTCTATACTTTTGCATGTTATGTGCATGCTGCTCTTATAAATGCATAAAAATCCGCAGTCTTAATAAAAACTTTGCAGATACCTTGTAGTAGATGTGATCCATGGAAGCATGCCTAGTTGAGTGCACACAATCAAGAGGTGATCAATTAAGCAGTATAAATAACCGTAAAACATAATTACAAATATAAAGTGTCTGCGGTTTATACTACTTTTTCTTTCATATCTCAAAAACGAAAACGAATTGATTCATTATGTATATTTAACAGTTTTTACTCTCAAATATGTTGGCAAAGTTGACGATGTTTCGATCCAGAACACCCTGTAGAATATGGTCGTTTTCATTGCTAGATGCTTTTCCCGATTTTGGGCATCGCACTTCAACAATATCTTACCACACCTCTTAAGTGATTATAAATTCCGCATTTAACACGTTCCCTGCCGCGTGGGGCGTATACGCCCCATGCTAAAATTTCCTCCCACGCCGGAAAACAGCCTTTAAAAAAAGGTATATTTTTAACACGTTAAGCGCCACGCCGAATTTGCGTGCCTTTCTGCCGGGCCGCTCGCCGAGCCAGAGTATAAACAGATATCGAGTAACGTAACTCGGCCGGGGCTTGCCTTCGTATTTTCTTCTCTCCACTTGTAGATAAGTTGCACTCGAGAGCCTGACATTTTCACTGCACCAAATACTGCACCGAATGCTATCAATATAATGCACAAATGTTGGGACCAAATATAGCCAAAAATGTAACGCCAAAAGTAACAACCTTTTGTAATGAATGTACACGGAAGCCTCATCTTTGCTTATCTTGTTTCAATAAATTACATTAATGTTTTTAAGTATTATATTCTTTTCCTTGAAGCATTGACCAAACTAAAACCGATATCGCATAATTTAAATGTTCAGTTTCACAAGTATGCAAAGACGGACACACTCGCCGCGATAGAAGAACGAAAAGTCTGCCGCCGGTCCCTAGGGACCGGCGTGGCGCTTAACGTGTTAACAATATTTTTTCACATAAACTAATGTTGGAAATTGAATACAGAAATACTACGAAGCAAAAATTAACCATAAACCAGCTTTCTCTTAACGTACTTTCTCAAGGGCTTCTTCCAAGAAGCTAAGCCACATCTGGCATTTTAGAAAGTTCGAAAACATCGAGAAACAGAACTGCAGGGGCTGAAGGACCCGGACGGGGTTGTAAGAATTTCGACCACTGTGTTCTGCTAGTCTTGTGACAAAACTCGCTAGGTGCGGTCAAAATTGCCCTTCCTCGTGCTATATAAAAGTATCAATAAATTATCATAGTATTATTTCACAAATAAGAGTTCATTTCATTTAGCAATATAAAACCCTATTCCCAATAACTAAAAATGATTGCTTTTCTGGTTTAAATTTATAAAGAGGTATGCCGTTCTTTTAAATTTATGGTTTTAAATTACTGAAATATTGTGTATTATACCACAAAAAACATGCTTGTTGTCAACCATAAAAAAAATGTCCGGCAGGGATCGTGTTAAGTTTTCATTTAATATAAACAGCGTTATGTACCGCTAGACGTATTATTAACCCTTTTAGTACCGAACGACGATATATCGTTGCGTATGCCGTTGGCGCCTAACTATTTGCATCGCGAGAGGGCTTTATCTCAAAATAAATTTATAAAACGTTATAAATGTTTCAATTTTTTCTTTTATTCCGTAATATGCTTCTTGTTGAATTTTGTAAATATCATTCTTACTTCCGTTTTTATGAGCTTTTTCCCAAACCTTAGCAAATTCGTTAAATTTGCTCGGTACTAAAAGGGTTAAACAGCCGAGATCATGGTTATTATGACGAAGACGATACGAATTGTTCCATTTCAATGTTGCATAAGCATTCGTGTTATGCAATAGGTACTCAATCAGCGAAATTCTCAGATAACAGTAATTTCGTTACGTGCCGTCTGTGCCATGTTCGCTGCAATATGTGTGGCGTTGAAGCAGGCTGAAAATGAAGAAACAAGAAACGCCAAATAATAGAACACGTTTCACGGGTTCTCGTGTGCGGAAACGGGCAAATTGATTCGAATTCGAACGTGTCGGGCGTGTCGCCCACTCGTTGCCGCTGAATCGAATTACGTAAGGGGTCCGTTGAAGTTGTTACTCCATTGGTCGGGTCGCGAAACGCGCGCACGTTGATACGTGATTCATCATTTAATCCAGCGACCGGCTGTTCACATTCAATAACGCCGCCGAGCTATTTTAAAGCGAACGTCCTGACGAGGGAACAACCTGAGCCGGTCCTCGCCGATTTTCATGAATTTTTTCCAACATGACCGCACACAAATTCCTTATACAACATTTCGTGTAATTATTCGATAATTAAAAATATAGAAATTGTTGAGAACGATTAGTGTGAATGGTTGGTATGAATGTGGTGTATGAAAATATGTTGGCAAGAATGAGTGCGTTCTGAATGATTGCTGTGTGGTATGATCTTCACTTCGTTTTTGAGATCTGAGAGAGCAAGTAAGTAAGAAAGACAAAAGGAAAGTGAAATTAAAGATTGTATAAAATTAAGATAAAAGATAAGAAAACAAGTTATTGTAATTATTAACCCCTTGCACTACTTTGACGAGTCTGACTCGTGATGAAAGTTTTGTGCCAAACATGAATATCACGAGTCAGACTCGTTATCGACATTTCAGGCCAAACATGAATATCACGAGTCTGACTCGTGATCCTAATTTCGGTTCAGCTCAGGTCCATTCTCGGTTCTCTATATTAAAATTTATTTCTGATGTGTTTATTATTTCCTTTATTATTATATTTATATTATTATTAATTATTATTATTAATTATTATTTTTATTTATTATTATTATTATATGTAATAATTAACGTATTCCTACAACCATTCCGACGGCCAACTTTGGCACGGCTTTTTCAGAGATTCGCGGTAGTGCAAGGGGTTAATTAATTTTTGTTATTATTATTATTAAAATATTAAACTCTAAAAGGTTTTCATTTCTCCATTAAAACTAAAAATACTGTTTTCTGTTCTGTTTTCTGTTCTCTCACACTGGCAGCATTTAAACCGAATTCTCCCGTGCACTTTACAGACCACAACTATTGATGAACGTAATGGGCCTTGATTCTTTCGAATCCAGGAGGACAGTTGTCGCGTTGCGAACCTTTTTTATTGAAATGATGATTAGGAACCGTTAGTAGGCGAAATTTACCTGATCGTTAGGTTCGCAGATATTTAACCCTTTGCACTCGAGAGGTGACCGTTAGTCGTTTAATGATACTAAATTAAAAAGTTTCAAATTCGAAATATTTACTAAGATTCGCCTATATTAAACGTCATTTACTTTAGTTAAATGATATACTAAAATTTGAATGTATCACTGTTTAATCTCTGAGTCTGACTAATAAACAAACTAGCTAAAGTCTGAAAATTTGCGAAGCTATCATTTGGCGACTAACAGTCGCCCTTCAAGCGCAAAGGGTTAAACGACAAATTTTGATAATGACGATTCCTCAGCGCCGGGCTATCAGACTTTATTGCATGCCCTGATAATATACTCCAAATAACGAGACTTTTAGGTGACCCCCTGGGGTCTAGGATTGTATTAGGTACACTCCGAAACCACCCCTTGTGTGGGTTGTACCTTTCCACACCAAGGATGATCGACGAATCATCTTGTCCTTGGAGTGGTGCCCGTCCAGCCAAGGGCATGTATATTAGCGCTTGGCAGGCGAAAAACAAGCCCTTTTTAGTCGATCATTCATTTTAAACGTACCATTTTTTCGAGTTGCAATAGCCACCATATACCATACAAACATTTAACCCTTTCGCTACGAGCGGTGGCTATAGTCACCCAACGACTGATGCTCGCTACGTACGAGCGGTGGCTATAGTCACCCAACGACTGATGCTCGCTACGTACGAGCGGTGACTATAGTCACCCCGTGAAATTTTGTGAACAGAGTATTATTGCATTATGCAATAATTTTTTAACCCTTTCTTTTCTACGACTGACTACAGTTACGCTCTGCGTAAGACTCCACGGTATTGAACGTACGACGGATAATTACAATTGTTCCATAAGTACACACTTTTGCCGTGGCAGCTTGTTCAACGGGAATTGCTTGCCGAAAAATCCTCCCGTCGCGAAAGGGTTAAATAAGGTTACTTGCAATGTATCGAGAATAAATTATCAAGTGTTTCTAGTCACTACACCGGCATTATAATTATTATACAGTCCACTTATACATAATTAGTCGCACAAAGTTAATTCGGCGTGCGACGTACGAGTTTAACTACACTAATACTGACTGTGGAAAACGCGTACACGACAACAGTTGCTGAAATTTGTCCGCAGCTTCTCTCTCTTTTGTTAATTTTGTAGAGTATGTTTATTTGCTGTACTGTATAACTGATACTGTATAACTGTTAGTTTGAATGCGATGGATCGAATGTATAACTGTGATTGTGACTGTATAACTGTAACTGTGTCGCGCCCAGGGAAGTTTGAGTTTTATACTCCCTGAACGCGTCGAGAAGGGGAAAATGTGGTGACATGGAAGGGACTCTCTGCGAGTGTTTTCTGGATTCTAATGAGGCTGCAATCAAACACCCGTGGTATGACGATCGGCTGGCCGTTTGGGCCTAATAACGGGCCGATGATCAGGCCCTGTTGTAAAGTGTTTGATGCAGCCCCTTAGAACACCCGCAGAGATTCCGTGTCCCCACAACTTCTATGCTCCTTCAGGAGTACTGAAATTTTCTCGTATGTTCTAGCTTTTAAGTAGAATTACTACTCTAGCGAACGATTATTGCACCGTAATAGATCTTGTTGACGTCTGTATTGATAAATATCGAAATCAGATTAGAAATCTATTGTAAACGCCGTACAAATATTTTTATTATGTTATACTACTGGGTTTTCTTCTCGTAAATAAATAAATAAACGGAAGAAAAGGTTAATCATAAAAGATACACATTGTTGTTGAATATTTGTTGACCAACGTTATTGACTGCAATTGCAGCCGAACCACCAAAGCCAATTAAACTTGCCAACCATCCATGATGTTCGTCTTTCACGTGAATCGATCGCGGCGATCCGAAGCGAGTTCCCATCAGTCTCTCCGTTAAAGAAGCAAGAAAAATCAATGATGCAGAAGGAAAGTTGGTCGAGCGATCGGTATCATTTGGACGAGGTTAATTAGCGTTCGTCGTTTTCAAAGCACCGCTGCTTAATTAAACGAAAACCGTTTGGTGTACGATTTTCAATCGCCTCGCAACCAGAACTGGACCTACCTATTCACTTTTCATTTTTTTTTCTCATTTATCTTATTTCGTCGCGATTGCAACAGAAAGATATCACGAAAGTTTCAGTTCGATTCGCGGTAAACAGTTATCGACGTTTTTTATGGATGCTATTGGAGATTATGGATTAACACGTTGAACGCCACGTCACCCATATCTGGGTGACGGCTATGTTTCTTGTAAACGGTTGACACTTTTCTAATTAAAACAAGATTTTGGAGGTAATTTATACTAATTTTATTTGTAACACAATTATGATAAGTATATACGATATAAAGTAACAATAAATTATAAAGTAAATATAACATTGCGCTGTTTACACTCCGAGTCTCGGGTTTAGGTCTTGGGAGAAACTCCACCGATTTACGCTGGGCGTTCAACGTGTTAACCACTTCGGTACGGCGCTCATCGGCTTCGAAACCTTGCCCACAGCCGGCACTCGTCATCCGCACGTTATTGCATCGACAGTGAATCCGTCTTACTCTTGTTGTAGTTTTTGATATTGTATTATTATAGGAAATGTTCTATAAAATGTAGAACAGAAGATGGAATTCAGGTGTGAAAAATAAAAGTGAAGCGATTAAAATATTAATAACAGTATATTTAAAACAATTTAACAGAAACAACTTAAACGACTTTACAACTTAGCAACTTTAACACTCTTTCTACGTTCACAACCAAACCTTTCTGTCTTCACCGTCCAATACTTTCTGCTACGTTAGTCAAAAGCTTTCTGCCTCGCGCTCGCATTTCCCCCGTCATATATTCTTCCAAACACTCGTTTCCTTTCATTCTAATTGTCAACCTTTCTCACTCTACGCATTCGGTCACGACCACCCACAATTTCTCAGTCGCACTGTTTCCTCAAGTTCTCATCTTTCACGCCTTAGAAACATTCGAGCCCAAACATTCTGCGTTCGCACGACAATCGCCCAACTCAAGTACTCTTCAGACTTTCCCAAACTCGCATCCGCTCGATCGCATTCCTACATATATAGCCGTGTGCGATAATTATGAAAGACCCATTTGCAGTGGCCATTCGAGAAAAATCCAGCAAATTTTATATAGCATACGTGATAATACGTAAATACACAATAAATATAGCTTTGACGTTTGATAATTTACGTTATTATTATTTGTCCCTATACGCTGCTATATCTTCCTATGAATCGGGTGATTGTCACTGCATACAGTATCAGTGAGGACCTCGATCTCGAGCGATCGTCATATTGGGTAGCTTAGCATTGGTGAGCTGCCTGGACGGTTCTAAATATTGCATTAGTGGAATATCCGTGAGGGTCTCGAAAGACCCATGGCCAGCCCGCCAAGCTTCAGTAGTCGGAGGGTTAATACACCCGGGCACGTTTTTCTTTCTCTCCATATTTCTGCTGTGCATTACACGCCACAGTAATATATAACTGAATAGTACTGTAGTATATATAGAACGTAACACAGTAAAAGTGGTCTTATCGTTTCGATCTCGTACTGTGTCAACAAACGCAGGATGAGAAAGGTTTCGGTTGATGTAACACACGATATTCATCCACGTGATCTGTACGGGCATAGGCCAGAACTGGGTTGGCTTTACGTAATCGGTAATAAATACGACCGCAATAGATATCTCGAATTGATATCGGTATAACGCAAGCTGAACTGAAGATTGTTAGGGATTTTTGACAACTAGAAAAAATAAACCACAGTTGAATCGCGATTACTCAACATGATGGATGGTGGACATGTATTGGGTTGTCTGGAAACTCTTTTTTTGCAAAGGCTATGAATTTATTTCGTATCTTTTTCGTACGACTCCCAAGCTTATTTCTTTGTTGCTAATAAGCACACTTTAATCGTTAGTAATTCCAGCGTTAAGTGTGAACTGCTCTTTTTCAGAGTAAATTCAGAAAAGTAACTTCTTATTTTCTTATATTTTGGGTAGTCCGGAAAGTTCGTGCTGATTTTTGATAAGTGACATAAGAACAGGTCTAAATACATTAGAATGATTGAGAACAAATAATATGTGTACATATCGTAAAAGATAATACTTCAGGCATATTTGAAACAAAATTTGGGCACGATACGTTAATTTTTGTCAGTTTTATACACCTTTGAATGTAGAAGAAAACAAAGTGCATTTTAGGCATTTAATACTTTTCTTTCATTGGAAAGGCAAAAATGCCACAAAAGCGGCAAACAAGATACGCGCTGTTTATGGTACCTTTTTCGATCATTACAAAATTCCCTTAATGGAAAAAACTTTAATTCCTTCGACGAGATAAAAAACCACGTGGAAATGTTTTTCGCTGAAAAATCTGAGAGATTCTGGAAGGACGGAATTTTCAAGTTGCCTGAAAAATGGAGAAAAGTTGTACAAAGGAATGGCACCTGTATAATTTAATATGCACCTGTATTATTTAATGCTAAAATTTAAATTTAAATTTAAATTTAAGTCTGCCGTAGTCAAGGGGTTAAAAAGACCTCGTCCAATGTTCAATCCTTCTGTGGTGGCGCGACAGATTTCACGGTCCTTAACACATTGTATGCCGGTGGCATCTGAGGCATTTAAAACTGTAGGTGAAGAAAATATTTAAAATTTTATACATTATTGTAAAACACTAAAATTGGTTTGCATATTCATTATATGCAATTTAACGATAACGAAAAATAGAAACAAACAAATCGCCAAACAAAAGAATGTTGTATTATCGCAAACCCGGCGCTAAAGCAACAGACTTCCAAACCCGCGTTTTCGCGGGGCCGGCATACAATGTGTTAAGACTTTCCGTTCAGACCAGCGTGAGGCGTATACGCCCCACATTTTTTTTATGGTTGACACAAGCATGTTTTTTGTGGTACAATGCACAATATTTCAGTAATTTAAAACCATAAATTTAAGAGAAAGGCATATCTCTTTATAAATTTAAACCAGAAAAGCAATCATTTTTAGTTTATTTGACAAAATATTGTTAAAAGTATGCCTTTTTTTAAAGGCTTTTTTCCGGCGTGGGAGGAGTACGATTTTAACACTATTCCTACCACGACCGGTCAAATGACCGTTTCTTAAATTTTGATTAGAATTTCATAGATACAGCATAATTGAATCGCCTTCAAACTTTAGACTTTTCCTCAAACACATGTATAATACATTTTTCAACGTTCACTTCTTTCTTCATTGTTTATTTTTTGAGGAAACTTTGTAGTCTGTCTCAAGTGGAAATGTCGTGGTAGGAATAGGTATACGTGAAGTATCGGTAGGAATAGTGTTAACGCACTTGTTTTTCCAGTTTAACCGTTTGCGTACCAAAGGGTTTTCAAAAAACACGATCGAAAAACGCCAAGGAGCGCGATCGCGCTCTTTCGATCATGTGTTGAAAAAAGCCGAAGAGCGCGATCGCGCTCCTTTGATTATGTACCGAAATATTGTTTGTCCTTTAAATTTCTCATACTTTTAATTTGTAACTTATTATTTTATGAAATACTATTATATATATATTCTTATACTAGGTGATGGCGATGCGACGTACATGCGTCTAAAAGTTTGAGCGCATTTTGGCAAATTGTAAGCGCGCTGTCAATTGTCTGTATCGGTCAAATGCACTGGGTTTTCTCGACAGGAAATCGGAAGAGCGCGAAAGCGGCTCGTGGTACGCAAACGGTTAAAATATATAATCTTTTATTAATTGTTTCCTACATTATGATTATCTGTTCGTTGCCGGCCAATCTCGTCGCCGCGGTACGTTCGATCGAGCTGATCGTCGTACGTGATCGGTAAGAGGGATGCTTTGCTCCTTTTTGGTATTCCCTGTTTGTAGCTGACCGCGTAAATAGATGTCAGTGATCTTTGCGGTGTAATCCTTTCCTACTTCCTATTTAAATTCTTCTTTCTCGTTTGAACGTTCAGCGTCCGATTTACATTTTACGAGAAGCTTCTAATCGTGGTGATTTATCGTTTACCTGACCCTAAGAATTCTAATAAGCATTTGAACGTTGGGCGTCGAAAGGGTTCAGATATCGTTGATTGAATTGTTAACGGTTCGGGTGGAACGAGTGAATGCTTTTAATGAATTGAAACGTAAGCACGTTTAACCCTTTATAAGGCAGAAGGATTCGAAGTAATAAAATAACTTGCGCTTATATTTTTGGCATGTTTTTATTTATATAACAAAAATAAACTTAAAAGAAAAACACTAATTATTTCGGAAGTTTTGAAAAAATAGGTGGTAAAAATATTCCCACTGCCCGTCAACAGAGTCACATGCAAGCTGAATTTGAGTTTGCTGAAGTTTTTGTTGGTGGTAAATATATCGCCTCTGCCTTAAAAAGGGTTAAGCAAGTTTATTGTCAGTTCACAGGAAAATAAATTATGAGGATAAGTTTATTGGAATGATAAATTTTGCATATCGTCAGCATCGTTTAATTTAACGTTTAAGTGTATATCGCCTTGTTTGTTTAAATTCGAAGATCGTATTAAACGGAATATAATGAATTCTGGAGAAACACTAAGTTACGAAGCTTGTTGGGAAACGCTCGGTTCTGAAACAACTATATTACGTAAATATCTTGCTAAAGGTTCAAACTACTTCATCCTTGAACTGTCCATTGTTTACCCAAAATTTAGAGAAACTCATATGGTGAGGATAATTTAAGAACGAGGAAATTATTTTGGAAAACGTTATTAACAAACAGTCGAAAACACCAATAGTTTTATTTGTAAACTTAATTTTAACTTTTTATCTGTACAAAATTTCCTTATTTTCTTTGCTGCTGATTTCAAAGGTCATAGATACGAAATTTGTAGGTATTAAAGGAAGGATTAAAAAGAAAAGGATGAAAGATTTGTAAATTCTTTTGGCGAATTTTCATTTCTCCATAAAAGATATTTGTAAAAGTAATTTTTAATCTCGATAATTCAGTGGAATTTCCAAATAATCTTTCAACTGCTTCAAACGTTTAGATCGCATCGTTAAAAGACAGTATTAATCAAAATAAACCAACTAAGGTTTATCAAAATTGAGTAAAAACTCATAAAATATTCTAATATTATTACATATTATTTTTAAATAATTGGCAATAATTAAATATTATTGAATACTTAAAGACAAAGGTGATCTATGTCTCATGAGTTATTAACGGTTCGCGATAGTTGGTAGAAGCTTAGCAAATAAAAACAATAATATCCGTTCTCGTTAAGCCGCGTCCACATAGAAGAGAACAGTTCGCGAGCAGCTCACGAGCAGCACACGAATTACTCGCGTGCGGTTCGCGAGCTGTTCGCCAACGGAAAACGCAGCATATCCAAACTGGAGTTCGCGAACAGTTACAAGCTTGTTCGCTCTGAATTCATGGGCAGTTCGCTATTAGCTTTTGCCATATACTGTGTGACAAACGCGTCCAGATACGCTTCGAGCTCGCGAACAGTTTCTTTGATGTACCGCTTCCCGAGCGAACACTGTTCGCTGTTCGCTGAGGAGTTCGCTGCTCGCTGCTCGCTGTTCGCGGAAGTGTCCACACTGCTCGCGAGCTGCTCGCGAACTGTTCTCTTCTATGTGGACGCGGCTTTAGAAAGCTTACTTTGTTCTATCCATGGAACGTGTCTGACAGCCTCACCAAGAAACCACCCGCAAAGATTTTCCAGTATCTTACGACGATATGACGTAGGAGACCAGGGACAAACGTGACATTCTGATTTTAGACATTGATTACGCTAAAACTTTTCACACTTACAAACAAAAATTTTACACCAAAATTGTTTCTAATTATGTGACATTACTGAGTCATAGCAGTTTCGCTTTATGACAAGCAATAATTAAGCTATTAACAGAAAATAAAGACCAAAGAAAGTGTTACAACTATCCCCAACCCCCAGTCAGTTGTAACACAAATTTCATTTTACAACATGCAAATATTTAACAAATAAAGAGAAGTACAAATGAAATTTCTTAAAAAGTTACAATATTTTCATTTGATTACGTATCTTATCGGAAAAGTTTTACTTTATCAAGCATCGTTACAAAGTTACGTTTAAAAATTGAGAAAAAGTTCTGAAATCTTTAACATTCATTTCACCTCTTTCACCGTTTGCTTACCAGAGGGTTTTCAAAAAATACGATCGAAAAAAGATCGCGCTCCTTTGATTATGTGTTGATATATTATTTGTTCTAAATATTTTTCATATTTTCAATTTCTAATTTATTATTTTATGAAATACTATTATATATATATAATATGATTGTCATTTGACAACTCCCTGTGTACTTCAAAGTCATGCCAAAGACATGTTAAGGTAATAGAGACTGTATAAATGTCACATGTGTGTGTGAACAATTTTTAATTAATAGCTTTAATATATGCCAGAGGGCATTGCAGTAGCAACAAGCAAGAGTGCAACGAGACAACGACATTTAGGAAAAATCTGGAAGTCAAACGGTAGCACAACACAAAGGATTCCCTTACCAAAAGCCACACTTTTATACTGAAACATTTTGAATCTTGCAGAACTACAGTGGTTCTAAAAACTATATCCGTACGCTATATTACAAATAAATTCATGTAACCCTAAAGCTCTGATCTTGTTCCGTCCTAACGGAACAGCAGCGGGAAGCTTTCCATCGGCATTTATGACACGAACGTGCCGGTAATGCTATTTTTGAGGATTAAGCAGTTTTAGCCTTTTTGCCTTTTTTCGAACCCTCTTAACGTCCGTAGAGGGACAATAGTTTAATTTCGAGTCACCGTAATTCCTCAATAGCCAAGAGCGTGTCATAAATGAGGGACTTCCGAAGCGTGCCCAGCCGGTACCCACATGCGACAGGTACACGGGCCCGGAAGAAGTTTCCCCTTCGTTGCCGAAATCCGGGAAACCTTCCCGCTCCGAGTGACTCACCCCACCCTCGTTCTCGAAACGCGTGCTAAGGGCACAAGAACGGGGGTTGGGGGCACTCAGGGCATACGCTGATTGGAGTCTTGATTTTAGACTTCAACCAATTAGCGTATCGTCTTGGGGTATGGAGGAGTGACCAGTCGAACTCCTCCATATAAAACTGAGTCACTTCGACAGTAGACAATATTCATACCTACAACATTCAAGATACAAACCGCGCTTCGACCAGACAATCAGTCATTCGAGATTCATTCACGATTCATACGTCTACGTTAGTACAGTCGACATTTATACGTTACAAAAAACCAGTCGTCTAAAGCTAACGAGCGGCGGACGACAGTCGCGATCCTGACATTCGAGGACGCGACAAAACAGATCTCATTGAAAATTTTGGATAAAACTACATATGTGGAGCGTATAATAGTGTATTATTGGAGATTATGGGTTTAAAGGGAAGAAATTGTGGGGACACGGAACCTCTGCGGGTGTTCTAAGGGGCTGCATCAAACACTTTACAGCAGGGCCTGAACATCGGCCCGTCATTAGGCCCAAACGGCCAGCCGATCGTCATTACCACGGGTGTTTGATTGCAGCCTCATTAGAATCCGGAAAACACTCGCAGAGAGTCCCTTCCATGTCACCACATTTTCCCCTTCTCGACGCGTTCAGGGAATATAAAACTCAAACTTCCCTGGGCGCGACACAGTATAATCAATCGCAGCATAGCAGTCTCAGTATATCAGTATAGCAGTCTCAATCGCAATATATCAGCATCTCAGTATATCAGTATAACACAATCCAGATCAACCTTGTACCGTACAACAAATAAACATACTCTACAAATTAAAAGAATTTATTTATTTAACGTAAACTTTAAACAACGTTCTTAGTACTTACCAAAAATAAATGCACCAGACACAAATTTTGCTGCAAAATAACGATAGTGTTGGAAATTGAATACAGAAATACTACGAAGCAAAAATTAACAATAAACCAGCTTTCTCTTAACGTACTTTCTCAAGGGCTTCTTTCAAGAAGCTAAGCCACATCTGGCATTTTAGAAAGTTCGAAAACATCGAGAAACAGAACTGCAGGGGCTGAAGGACCCGGACGGGGTTGTAAGAATTTCGACCACTGCGTTCTGCTAGTCTTGTGACAAAACTCGCTAGGTGCGGTCAAAATTGCCCTTCCTCGTGCTATATAAAAAGTATCAATAAATATCTAAGTATTATTTCACAAATAAGAGTTTATTTCATTTAGCAATATAAAACCCCATTCCCAATAGATAGTTTGTTCGACAACTCTAGGTTAGATGATGAGTGCTTCATAAATAGTCGCATTTTTTAAAAGTCGAAAAAGCGGGAACAGGTTATTTATAATAAAGAAACATCTCCATTACATTGCTTCATAACAATCCAATACAGGCTTCTACACTTTACCTTGTACAATTTAATGTATATTTGAATAAATTTAGTTCGTTTACGATCTCACCCCATTCCACCGTAGTCAGAAAAATAGTAAAGGGTGTAAGATGTGGAGGATTGGCGGGAAACGCCCAAAGTGGTCGAGATGTCCGCGGGATACATCGTGTGGTCGGTTGATATGCATGAATCAGTTACGTAAAAGGAAATAACAAGAGAGCCGTAGACGTCGCAGAAGCATGTTTATTAAGATAAGATAAAGGCCGGCCGTAGTCACGTGCTCGCCGTGCTGTCAAACTCCTCTGTTATGTAAACTTCGCGATCCCCTGGCGATTTGCCATTTATCAGCGGCCGTGGGTTCTACGGCATCGGGGAGTCCGGTTTATTTTCGGCGCCGCGAGCACGCGCGCCAGATACCGCTCCTTTCTTTCTCCTTATCGCTGCATTCACCGCCAGGGAAACCGTTTCCCCCACACGTCGCTTCTCGATCCCGTTGTCTGTTCGTGATCGCATTCATTTTTTCCCTCGATTTCACTGGTTTTCGTATGTTTCTTTGAACACTGGCAAGGAAAATGTGCTGGGTTTGTAATTTGGTACGTGTACAATAAGTGTAACTGGATTTGTAGCTGTAGATGACAGCCGTTTAAAATACAGGGTGTTCGGACAGCCCTGGGCTTAAATTGAAAGAGTAACTCCCTGAGACATTCTAAGATGAAAATCAAGAGTAATGATTTTGCGTTTGAGGCTTTGTTTACGAGTTATAACTAGTTAAAGATATCGTTTAATCCGGACCGTTCGACTCTTGAGAGCGGGTAACCGAGGCAACTTGGTTGGTAACGTCGCTGAGTCCACAGTGATGCTCAAGCGTCGAACGGTCCGGATTAAACGATATCTTTAACTAGTTATAACTCGTAAACAAAACCTCAAACGCAAAATCGTTACTCTTGATTTTCGTCTTAGAATGTCTCACAGGGAGTTACTCTTTCAATTTAAGCCCAGGGCTGTCCGAACACCCTGTATATGTGCTCATAATTATGAAAGTGGCCTAAGTCATACACTTCTTGTTTCGAGATATTTAACACTAGATTGCCGGATGTTTGGTATATACCTATTTTGCCTGAATTGAGTCAATCTGACTCAAACATAAAAATTGAAGCTTTTAAAAGAAATAAAACTTTATTTTTAAGAAAGTTTGTTCAAAACAATTCTTACATATATATGTTGTTTTTAAAATACATTTTCCACAGATTTTATTATTACATTTAGCACAAACGCCCTTAATTTTATTCCTTTTACATGATACTTGAACTTGAAAAAATCACAAGTGATTCAAATTGACTCACTCCGGCAATCTAGTGTTAATGAATTGCATTTGAATAAATTGAAAAATATTTTTATATTACGCAACATTTTAATTTATTATTTTATTAGTCTTGATTAATGGAAGTTTACTATGAATCTGAAATTTTGTGTGAATTGCATATGAAAATGTTATTTTTAAACTTTGAATTGACTTAGGCTATTTTCAAAATTAACTGAATGTCCTATAAATGACTTGAAGCAATAAAAAACTACGAATTTTATTAGAAACAATAATTTTAATGAAATAATTCATGAACGTTTATT
>JAOPTO010000148.1:0-25435 GCA_033822845.1 Tetrapedia diversipes | reverse complement strand
CTGGTACTCACCCACCCGCGTTGATTAAAAAATCCAAGTACCATGAAATTCTGCTGGGACTTACCTGTAACAGTAAAATATTACATGTTAATTAAACAAAACAATTATTAATAAGTTTAAAATACGTTTTGATGTAACAGTTACATTAAAAATCAAATATTTATATAGCAAAAGAAAATAGACTAGCAAGAAATATTACTTATAGAAATGAAGTGATATATCCAAAAACGCCTCCATTCGCACTATTATTATTCGAATACTCAAATAACCATGTATATAACTACTTGAGTTAACACTTAGCCGACCGAAGGGGGAAGAGATCTCTCATTTTGTCCTCAAGAAAGCGTTGCAATTGATTCTGTTTGCTTTTATTGTTAGTTAGTCTTGACCTAGTACTGTTCATAAATCTTTCAAAATACAATTTTTAATAAATTCAACATCAGCTTAGGACCAGGCTAATAACAAAAGTAACTACAATCAGTGGCACAGCAATGTCATGGAAAAAATGAGAGATCTCCGCGATCGGACGAACTAATTGAAATAAAACACTTATTTAACTTATCGGACAAAAAGATTTGGGATTCTTCAATACTAAAATAACAAACTAACAAATTTTAATACCATAATATTCCATTTTAGTACCACTTTCTTATAGCTAACATAGGTTATTACGTGAAAAGTCGTAATCAGACATCCCCGAGTACATCAGTTTGTACTGATGTCATCAAATCAGTTTTTGCCTGATGATTACAAAAATGTTAAAGCTTTAAGTAATTATAAAAAAACCCTTGAAGTTTAAGGAAGTGCTGATTTATGTAGTTCCTATATACTACATACTATTATGCTATTTTTATATTTTTAAGAAATTTTACTCATCTAACATGAATTTGCTATGTAGTGCCGGATTTTACAGACATTTCTGAAGAAGTCGTTATTCGGTAGAGGTGTCAAAGCGGTTTTCGATTTTCATACAAACAGAAAAAACATTCATCAGAAATTTATCGCACAGCGTTTTGCCACAATATGGCCGTCGCTTGTCTCTACATGCAAACAGAACCGTAGTTATGCTTAACTGCTATTGATACGCTGTGATAACATTTAGCCGTATATTTAAGGGTATATTAATAATGTTAAGCTTTTATATATTCTACTAATTTTTAAGAGTTATGTTGGGTAATTATTTTTAATTTTGTCAGAAAGTACATATTAAATATACAACAAAAATTACCTTAAACATCCTGCAAGTAAAATTATGTTGCGTCCTCTTCATCGCTCATGACTGTCCAACAGTAATGAAGTAGTAAAAACGATTAATTTCTATATTTTTTATTTACATTTTACGCGTATACGTACGCCGAATTCGGTAGGTTGTACGAACACTTACGCGGCCGACTGTATTTCATCCTTATTTCCCTATTCCCTATATTTCACTGTTTCCACTTCATTTTCACTGATGACACAATACATACAAATACAGTCGGTACGTTCATAAAGAAACATTAAACTTTTATTAGCTTTCAACAGTTTACATCCCGACATAGACTCGCGATGGCCAAGAAAAGTTTTCGATCCGCTCGCGACGGTTGGTCGAAGCCATTTGAAACGGAAACTGATCTTTGCCACCCTGTTTCTTGACGACTTGGTGTATGCGTGTGTGTATACATAACGTGTGTATATGTGCATCTGCGACGCATTTGAAAGAAACGAAGGAAAGAAAACATACAGCCCGCCCCCCGAAAGTATGGCGTGATCGTAAATATAGATATCAAATGTTACCGAAAAACCAAAACACGCGACGAAATCAAGGTTACCCCGCTTCAACTGTCGAGATTTCAAATCGTATGCCTTAATGCTATGGAACAGACGAGCGTGCACTTGTTTTCGGTGGATACTATATTATGGTCTGCTTATAAGTGGCCTATTCGGGGGACAAGCACAGTTATAACAAAGAACTTCTGTTGTGCGAGCGGGACAGATTCCGAGTGAGCGAGAGGACACGGGCTATAAATCTTGCTCGAAACTTCGACGATTTCGATTGCAGTAGTATATACAGTGGATCCGAAAAGTATTCGTACACTGTATTACAAATAAATTCATTTAACTTTAATATTCTGATTTCAATTACTGTTTTTAATAAATCTTTACGGATATATACGGGTATAGTAGTATATGTATTAATTAATTTCTTATTTTACAACTAAATACCATTTTTTTAATCAACGAAATCAACGTTAAAGTTTCAGTGCTTTCTTTTTTTTTTTTTTTTTCTTTTTTTCATCTTTTAAACATAATTTTGTATTAATGCGTGATAAAGTAAAACCTTCCAGATAAAAAAATCTTAGTTTTTAATGTTTTATCGCTTTGCCATAAAAAAAAGATTCCAGAGGAACCTGTGTTCAGAGCATAAAAAATCGCAGAAGCTTTAGGGGTCGCTTTCACTTCCACTATAAGATTTACTGTTGATCAAAAAACCGCTCCTTGCAGGATTTTTATGCTCTATATTATGCTCTATATACATACAAAGTTTCATTGAAATCAGAATTTTAGGATTAGGTGAATCTCCTTCTAATATATAGTGTACGAATACTTTTTGGATCCACTATAGGTATCGTATTTCTGGAGAAAAAGTCAGAGTCAATAGTTGCTCTAATTCTGAAGCTTTAATTCTCTTCGAACAACGCAGTTTCAACACATTGCATGCGGGAAACGTACTTTTACGTATTTCGTAGCGTCACTGGATCACGAATCACGTAAGAGTAGGTATTTAATAGACTTGTGCTGGAGAGTGGATATTATTATCATATAAATACGATAAAAAATAATACCATCGAAATATATATTTCTCTAAATATTCATAGAGCATATGTTTAAGTATAAAATAAAAGAGAGCTTCGTTGAGAAAAACGAAGTGATTTTCGATTTATTGCGATTTTACCGAATGAATTCACGAAAAATTCACGAAAAAGTGCCTCCAACGGTTACTTACAAAATTGAGCGTACACACCTATGTTGGTAATGATGATTAGCGAGAAAATAAACAAAAACAGGCATTTTCAAAAATAAAAACGTAATATATTGTTTATTTGGATATTTCAACGGGTAATCCTTTGAACAAAATTTTAATAAAATGAACTGCTTACCTATATTTAACACTAAACGTAGAAACATCTTATCTCGCCGTCACAAAATTGAGCTTACATTTAAGTTTAGTAATATAAAAGAAAAAGAAACGAGTTTTGTAAAATTTGTAATGCATTTTTTCCATTCGACATTATTTCAGCCATCTCTATGTCCAGTTACTGCGTTGCTGCGTTACGCTTAATCGTCATTTACCATTGTTTATTAGTAAAAATTAGGACACCATGGCTTCCAACAGATCAGGGACCGATATTTCTGTACGAAAAATTGCAGTAAAATTGCACTGTAAAGGCAAATCGTTCAGACAAATTGCTAAAATAATAGGAAGTAATAATCTATTTTCATTCTACAGTGCAGAAAATTATTGATAACTGGATCGTTTATTTTGAAAGTGTAAATAAGCACATTTAAAAAAAAAAAAGAAAAAAAAAAAAAAAAAAAGAGATCTCGTTATTTATGCTTAATTCGGTGTAAACTTTTTATTTACAATTAGTTAGTATCAAATTTCTGAAAAAATGTCCATTCCTTGTCCAATTTAAAATTGGCCGGTAAAAGGAATTGCGTAACCATCGATTATGAAAGTGGTGTAAGTCGAATTTTTATAGACAGGTGTCAGGCATTACGAAAAAATAATTTCCTATACACACCACAGAATTATCATGATGTCATAAAAGAATATAGACAACATAATAAATTCATTTTACACGAAATGAAACTAGAGGATTTCATTTCAACAAAAAATCTACAGTACGTAATCGAAAAACACATAAACAGTAACACTAACGGAGGAAAAGTAAATTGGTAGCAAATATGTTGATTGAGGTTTCTTAAAAGTGCACTATATACTACTACTTTATATAAAACACCGATGGAGGACAAAGAATTTAAGAGTTTCAGTTTATTACACGTTCGGAAGGACCGCCAGAATTTGAAAAAGTCGCCCTGGCGCCTTTATATCACAATGCTAGGCCTATCTCTTACGAAAAATATAAGGATATGGAGCAGCTATTACCCTATACGCGCCCTTCCTGTCCATCATCAATATTTTAAAACACTGCCGCATGAAGAGCCTAAGTTAATACCACTAATATCTTATGTTAATTTTTAAAATATAATTAACGTCCAAAATTAAAAATACTACTTCTATTTTATATCTTATTATTATTTGTAAACAAAATTGAATTAATATGAAATATTTTAAATGATATCTGACTTTTTTAGATTGAAATTAAACGATCGACTAATTTTGAAAGTGGTGTAAGTCCACTTGCAGTTCGCAAATATACATTATTTTAGTTAAATTCGCCTAAAACAAATTTCTATAATCAAATTACATATCGATAAATCAATAAAAACATTGCCAGGCTTGATATAATTAATCTATATTTTTCTTTTATTGAGAGATAGAGATAGAGACCATCAATTTTCTCGAAACAAGAGAAAATGGACTTGCACCACTTTCAAAATGAACGGGCCAATTATAAATACAGTGGAACCCTGCATAATAAAGTAGGACGTGGGAGAAAAAAAAAAAAAAAGAATGAGTGAAACGGATGATGAGCGATACGTAGTCAGACAAATTAAAATTGATCCGAAACTAGTGACCGAAAATGAACAAAGGACGAGTCTTTAAGAATGAAAAATATCATCTTCACGAAAGCTGTCCGTAGAGTTATACGCGATAAAGGGTATCATGGTAGGATAGTGAGGAAGAAGAGCTCTTATATATTTCGAAGGGGAACCAAGGCAAGCGTTTGGAATTCGGAAAACAGTATGTTAATTGCGACGAAAGATTTTTGGAATAATGTCATCATGTTCTCAGCTACTTGAAGTTAAAATTAACTTATTTAATTCGAACGGTAGAATAATTGTTTGGTGAAAACTGAACGAGTAGTTCAACAAAAATAACACGATTCCAACGATCAAGCATCGTTGGGGGTGGGGATGGGGGTGGGGTTCGATTATGTTATGGGGCTGTATGGAAGTTAACTGAATTGGTAACATTGAATTTATTGGAAACGAGACCATGGATAAGTTGAAATATCTCGACATTAAAAAAAAGAATTTCCAGTGTTCGTCCGAAAAATCGCAAATGCCGCCGGTATGCGCTACACTTCCAACAAGACAATGATCCGAAGCATTCGTCGTCCTCGTTGTATGTTGTCATGGAATGGCTGCTACTCTACAAACGTTCCAATATTATTAACCCCGCCCCGCCCCGCGAAGCACCGGATATTAATGCAATTGAGCACCTCCTGTGGCAGGAATTAAAATCAATATTATGTGATTGTAGATATAGCGCAGTGAGTAAAACGCAAAAGTTAAGATGAAGAAAATATGGAAAAATATTCCAAGTTTAATAAGAAAAAACTTAATCGATGCCTAGGCGTTTAAAGGCAGTTACTGATGCACACGATTACGCAACTAAATGTTAAAATTACGTTTAGGTTAGTTATTTTTGTATAATCTAATATGTGTACGCTCAATTTTGTGACCACGAAATAACAGTATTTTTACTGTTTAACGTTAAATATAGAGAAACGGTTAATTTTCTCTTTTTTAGCGATTACCTGCTAAAATAGCCAAATAAAGTATATATTATGTTTTTATTTTTGGAAATGCCCGTTTTTGTTTATTTTCCCGCTAATCATCATTGCCAACGTAGATGTACGCTCAATTTTCTGAGTAACTGTATATTTGTATAGTCTTCGAATCACTTGTGGAACAGGGGCAAAGAGGGATCGGGCCGCCCACCCATCCCCACCAGCAGAGTCGCACACTCTGAGCCTTAGCCACGCGCACTCTGCCATAGTAGTAGGAATAGATTTCAGTTGCGTCCCTATCTCAATATATATATAAATATAAAACGTAAATATAAATATGATTTTGAGATATAATTAATTTACCTTAATTGAATCAAATATTTTGTATAACATAATCCGACTTAACTCAAGTAATTTTCTACAAAATACTATTAAGCCATGTTTGCCAAGAGGACAATGTTCCAAAGATATCAAAATTTGACATTGTTATTAGCGCATATAATAATTCTACTGGTAATTATATAACAATGCTTTCCTAGCATATTGTAAACAAACTAGCGAGAATAGTTGTTCTGTATCAGATATAACTATTGTATAATAGCAATATGTTACATCTACGCCAATGGGACTCTGTCTGACGGGTGTTTCTCTTTATCTCTTTCTATCGCGCTGACCTCTTTATTAGTCAGCCTCAAATGCGTCTGGAACTACCACGACGAATAGCGAACTAGAATCGAATGTGTGCGTGAGAATAGGCGTATCCCTTCCACTTTTTCCCATTCTTGCCGCGGGACTTCAAGCGAGCGGAAGACAGTACACGTACTTCAAAATTATCGCGATATTTCTTATATTTTTCAACTTCAAATATAACTAAAACACCTGTTGCACTATATCATCAGAGTACAATAATTTAATCATGTTAAACATTTATGATGAGGAATATGAAGAAAAATGTATAGCAGATTGTAATATCGATAGTACAATTACTACCGAATCGTGAATAAATATACAAATAAAATATACAAGTAATGAAAGAGAATAAAGAGAAAGTAATTAGCAGTAACTTAATGCGAATTGAACCAGTATTAAAAATAAAAGATTATCAAGAAATTAAGTATTAATTAATGAATAATCGAACTTAGATGAGCGCTCGTATTTACCTAAATACCTTAAATGAAAATTTAATTTTTCTTCTTTAAAACATACATGTCAGTTGATTTGGGTATAACTTTAACTTCGTAATACTCGAGTGTACCACCTCTCTAAGACTAGAGATCTAAGCGTATGTTTTGAAACAGAAACATGTTACAGAATAATGTAAAATAAAGAAGCTTGCTGCTCACTGTATTATTAAATGACTAAATTATCTATCATGATTTCCTTATATTTGTACAAATATTATTTTAAGTTTCGATCTAAATTACTTCGAAATAAAAATAAATTTGTGGAAACTAATAAAATAATACCTTTTTTTTTTAACAACACTATTATGCAATTTATAAATGTCTTGTTATCGATGCACCGTGAAAGAAGGGGAAAATCGCCCAACACATCAGAATAAAATTAGCCGTACAACTGTGAGACACATTAGAAGAACAAGAAAGAATAACAAGGTATTACACTTCTTACAATTGCCGTTCCGATTTGGCCACTAATTGTAAGAAACTACAACGTGACACACCGTTGGGTGTACTCACGCTTGGGCCAATTATATTCATAATCGGTGTCGAATAACATTATATATACAGATAGACAGAGCACAAATGAAGAGGAAAAAAGAGAAGGGAAAAAAATTTTAGTTAATAGATATCAATATATCAATATCAGTAACAAATAAGTATCTGGTATTCTTTGAAAATTACAGTAAAGGGATGTAAAATTTATTGTGTGCTGCTGCGAGCAATTTCTTGTTACAAATTTTTAATACTGTACTCTGCATTCTACAAGTTATGTCACCGACTAATTATACCAAAGCTGACTGAGTAATTTGACGAATCATGAGAAGGTCTCAGAAACACTGAAATAGAATACCATCGACAAGCCAGTCACATGGAATCGATCATTTTCAAATAAATTTATTATTATTGATTTAATTTTAATTACTGCATTTATTTTAATACAAATTTAGTTTTAAATATTATTATAAATATATTTATTAAAAGGATTCAGATCTATAATAAAAATTACAGGCTTTAGATATGCCAAAAAAGTGGATATAATATAACTATCAATAAGGCTAAATAAACTTATATTGCATTAAAGAAGTTTTAATACAAATAACCCGCCTACTTATATAATTAATTTAAATGTAGATTGTGTACGTATTACAAGAAAAAGTACATTTCTAGGTACACTTACTACTCTATAGAAATAGTTGTCTGATCGATTTTAGTCATTAAATAAGGTATCAACGATATAAAAATAATAAAAAAATAAAAAAATAAAATAATAAAATAATAAAATAATAAAAAAATAAAAAAATAAATAAATAAAAACGAACTTGATTATCTCTATTTGATAGACAGTATATATTCTGTCTAAATCTGACTTCTTTTCCGGTCCTTATTTTGTACAGTTTGGCTTGAAGTTAAGATTTTAACCTAGCAACTCTGGACACAATGTGAGGTTTTTAAATTGGGCAAATGTGAGGTTATGATTGACAGCGTGTAACGTGAATGTGAAATGGTTAATGTCGTATGAATGCGTAGTGGGAAGAATGTGATTTAATTGTATGTAGAATTAGGGAATGATTTTTTAAATAGTTGGTATGAAAGGAAAGACGAATCTGGTGGCGAATGTGGTATAAGGAGGAATATTTGAAATGACCAGCGAAGGCTCAGTCGTTAGAGAGAATTGTATGTTAGATGATGTATAGAATGAGAGAGAAAGGGAGAAAACAAGAAAGAGCGTTAACAAACAATTCAACCACGTGTATAAAATACTTTTTAATCATCGATAATCTTTAAATATATATCATTTTTGTATTTAAAATAAGGGAGAATTATTTAATCATCCTGTATTTTGATCTTTACCCATCGACATCACACAACGAACAATGCGGCGAATCACTTTCATCTAATGCTCTAAGGAAAGAAGATCGGTTCTTCAATTCTATAAAACGTTTACTTTATTTTAAACTTCATTTTGATTGTTTATATATATTTTTATATCGTTCACGTTTTACCGACAAAACAAACTGTGTTACCAATAAACGAGCAATGACTTGTTGTCCAATTTAGAGAAGACGACAGACAACAACGGAAAACCATCACGAAACACCATGGTACTACGTCATCATATATATTTAGTAATATTGATTATGAATCTTGATAAAATTTGATAGTAATACATCTAATAATATATAAATGTACAATCAATACCAGTTTTGTCATAATTTATTTAATTTAGGAGGGTTACTATTTTTTATGAAACATTTATCAAAAATCGGATACTAATCTAAAACCGACTTATTAGTAACATTACGTCGATGAGGGGGTATTGAGCTCGAGCGATTTTCATATACTTTGTGAAATATCGATAAGAGTCAAAAATGATTCCAGCATCGAGTTCCCTGCTCTCAATAGTGCAAGGATTATTATATTATCGAATGTTGATTTTTAAACATTTATTACCAACAGAAAATAATTATATTCGAATACTGCCATTTTTACTATACGGCAGTTTTTAAAATGTACAGATAAAAGGATACTTAGATCAGAATTTTTGTAGCGTTTCGTTGCTTGTTCATATCGTTCATATTTTTTAAATTTAGTTACAGAAAAGCTGTCATTTTATTAGCGCTACTTAAATTTATTATATTAGAATGCACGATTTGAATAACTTCAGATTTCTTCGACAATTATTATTTAAACGTCGTACAAGTTTACTTATACATTATCATTGTCATTAACTGATTAGTACACGTTTCTATACGAAAACACTAACTTCACTTATGTTTCTTCTATACGTATGTGAATCTTATTTGATTTGTTATAAAATTTTCACGTACGTACATACATGTACTACAAAAATTATTATAAAACTTTATGAAGATATGAACCGCAAACATATAATTATCCTAACGCTTTCAATGTAAAGGTCGTATTAAGATGACGAGAATTCGATCCAGAAGCAGAAAAAACATACTCTCGAATATGATCATTGAACAGAGACGATAAATAAGGACAGATTCTGCGTAGGAAATGGCTCGAGTTTTTATTAGGGACATGCTAAAGAACAGGTGCTACATTATTGTTACATTTATCCTCTACATCACATGCCCAAGTACATTTTATTTGATAGTCAAAACTTCATAAGCGAAAAAGCTTCGACGTTGACCACCTGTTAATTTTTGCTTTCGTTCAAGTTTACCGACTTAATACTATACTGACACACACTGGGCCTTCGATAACCAAGGCAATGATTTTTATTGGCGCATCGAAAAATAACAGATACGACTTCTTGAATTTGTTTGAATTTGTTCCAATTTTTTTTATCACTCCTGGAAGTATTCCACTGAATTTTTCCAGAATCCTTTGCACATTCCAGAAATATAAAAAATGATGTCGAATTTGATAGATTCTAACGTGACGTTTGTAATCCAAAGGTAACAGTGTGCCCATTATAGTATCAATGTAGCTATTTCTTTAAAATAGCTCTAAGAAATGTTCTGTCCAATTCTCCGAAAGTTCTGTGGAATCGGATATACAAAAAAATCTTTTTCGATTGTTTGTTGATTCAGTTTTAATAAATTTCATGTACTCCCTTTTCTGTCTCCTTAAAAGGTCAACGTTTCCTTAATATGTACAACATTTCTCATTTATACTATTGTTCATTCAATTTATATTGCTCGATTTCATTTTTTAACACTGTGATTGTACACAAAATTATTGAAGAAATTCCTGGAAACTTTTCTTCTAACCACATTGTTAAAAAATAAAATTTGGTAATATAAAACGATTGAGAAAGTTGCTAATGAAATGTCCCTGTAACGCATCGTCGGTCGTTAATGGATTAAGGGTTAAGATGTGTGTACAGGGCGAAATCGAACGACGAAGACAAAAATCGCATTTGCATGTGAAACTCGTTGGAATTTCTGAACCGGAACATCACAATTGAAACCGCCGATAGTTTTGTTCGCCCGAATACTAAATCGTGACCTTAACCGATATTGGATGTTTAGGTTTCTACGCTTTTAGAGAGCATTCGCTTCTGATTAAATCACTGCATAGCTTTTTGCGGTCAACTAATGGCTCTAGGTAAAAAATTAAAGACTAAGTATGAAAAAATGTCGTATCGTTTTTAAAACAATCTTTTTTTTTTTTCCTGATAGATATGCAGTTTAATGAATTTTCGATAAATGGGTTTCTTTTTCGGGCTGAATTTTAACATTAAAATGAATCAAATCGGGGGTGTATTACTATCTTTTTGATAGAGAACAACATTTAAAAAAATTGCACAATGCGTGGGTCAATGCTATTTAATTAATTTTATAAGAACATAAATTTGCATAAATATCCAGTCTTGTAATCAGCTAGGATATTCTCTGATTGATATTCTTATGTATGACTTTTTTATTATTATTAGAATACAGTAGGATATATTTATGTAATTATACCGTTATACATACAGTCAGTCACAGACAAAATCGTACGCCACGTAAGCACATGAAGCCTGTATTGTATCACCTTGTTAAAACGGCTAGAGGGAGAAAAAAAAAGAAAACGTCTCACTAACATATATTGTAAATATATCTATGTTTACTGTGTGGTAACATCACGGCCAACGAGCATTTTTAAATGCAGAAAAAAAAAAAGTCATTATGAAATAGTGTAAAAGATATACCAGCTAAAATCGTACAGCAGTCTTTCTGCATAGCGAATCCTCAAAAACGAATGAAAATCTTATCGCAGAAGAATATTGCATTCTGTCTGGGCTTGGTAGTATATGTTGTGTTACGATCGAGCAAAGAAGTAAATCTACAAAGATGTGTTCATCCTGAGACGGTAAGAAGAGTTTAACGAAAAGATTTTCATGGTTGCACACCACGAAACAAGCCATTTCTGAGTAAAAGGAATAAACAAAGGAGATTGGATTTCGCCAACTAATATTTAATTAAAGATTTTAATTTCTGGAAAATTAAGTAATATTTATCAACGAAGGTGAATTTAATACTTTTCATTCCGATGGGAACACTTACCGTACGTTGTCAGCCGAATAAAAGATTTCAAATAAAAAATTTAATTTTCACAATCAAACACAGAAGTGGATTGATAATGGTCTGAAATTGTACATTTAATTATGCTTATTTGAATATTTTAAAGAATAGTTTATAAAATAGTGAGAAAAAATTGGGATTTTTCGAATTGTTTTAAATTTTATGCCAGTAACGAGCCAGAGAACATTCTTCACAGATCGCGAAAACATGTGACTGACACGAAATGTCCGAAAGTCGTTAAAATCTCTCCAGAATCATCTGATCTTAATGCGATAGAAAATATTTGGAACGATTTGAACATTAGAATTCAAAAACACTATTTCAGATATAAATGGCCTAAAACAAATCTGCAATAGATGAATGAAATCAGATTACACTCGAATTCAAAGAAACACTTGTCAAATTGTTGTCAAAACGGTTGTATGCAGTTAAACAAAGACCTCGTTATCCGACAAAATACTAACAAATAATATAAATATCATTCTAAAATATTTTATGTAAACTCTTTAACAATATACAGTTTTATTAGCTGTGATGCGTTTCCTGCGCTACTACTTCAAACCATCCCTAAATTCTTATACAAGGTGAAACATACTTCGTATGTGTGGTGTACGATTTTGGCTCTGACTCACTGTAAGTACACTCCGCGACAATACTAGATGACACTATTATATAAAAACTATACAAATCTAAGTTGTGGGAAGGAAATTCTATTTCTGCTTATATGATATGTTATTCCTTACTTCAACGGGACTATCTTTAACGCAACGTCATAGAAAATATTTGTAGGAAGTTCAAAGCTATATATGAAAATACGTTCCATTAGCCGCGACGAAACTACAAGACTGTGTGTCTCTGTTAAATAGACAGTGTTTATAGTACGATGCAAGAAAGTTGCGTGATACTATTAATATTGATTATGCAATAACAGCGTGCGTTATGCCTTTTGTATGTTTAAAATGCTACGAGAAGAAATATTAAATGATACTGAAATTAACAATGAAAAATTTTAAGGATAAAACCTGTAGAGGTTATTATAAGAACAATTTGAATGACATTAGTAGGAAGTAGCCGCGTTATTTATAATTATTTAAAAGTAGTAAGAATTGTTCACAAAAGAAACAAGAAAGTACACCAAAATGTACAACATTGCGAGAAAAGCGAAACATATAAAATAAAACAATCATTTTCCAATAAGACAACTTAATCGTGAATATTGCGAAAGCAATACAAGCTTATTTTGAAAGGAAAGGCAGGGTATACTAATTAAAATGCTAAAGAAAACTGTTGGGGTATACTTTCTAGAGAAGTTTACTCAAAAGCAAAGCAGTTTAATAGTGTACAACAGTTAAAAGTATGTGTTGAAGAAATGTGACAAAATATAAAACAAAATATCTTTAAAAGAAAAAACTGAACAAATCTATTCCGCGAAGAATCGTTGAAGTCATAAGAAACAGAAGGCAATACACATTACTAATAGATCATAAAAATAAATTTTAAACGTTCATGTGTTTTATAGTTTTGTCACGATCAATCAACGATATTTTCGTGGAATTTCGAATTCTTAGAAATATACAGTTAAATCAAATAAAAATAAAATGTTATTTTTCTTATTGAAACTTTGTGTGCGTGTAGAGTGCAGTATATGTATGGATTAATTTTTTGTTTACGGGAATATCAGTTTAAGGAGGTAGAATGAACACGCTCAAATGTCACTGCTTTTTCTCGTCTTTTCATCACAACTTTGTAATGGTGCGTGATATAGTACATTTCTTATGTAGCGTCATATAGTATTGTCGCGGATTGTAAAACATATATTGGATTGTCCTATGAAAATATTTTCCAATTTTAATCAGCAAAATTCTATTGTTCTGAAGCACAACATTAGCTCATCAGAATATAAAATCAACTCGTCATTATCATTATATGGTAAATAAACGTTAAACTATCTATACGGAGAAATCATCACTACAAGAAATATTTTAGAACAATTAAATTACAATAATAAATTACAATGTAATGGAATATTAACACTAAAACTACCGACGATTATAGTATTCTTGTTTGCATGAAAGAGATTAAATTAAAAATTACATGAAAAGATGTTGAATATATAGGAAATAAATTTTTATTTACACCTTCTGCAGAAAATTATAGAAAATTTTGCAAGCTTTACCACAGTGAATTTATAAGGCTGCTATGAATGATCACCAATTGGTTATTTTGATTTCTCTGGTAGTGCTAGTGTCAAAATATACATTGTAGAACAATACTCGTGCAGTCTTGCTGCATCGATTGGTCCTTCAAAGATTGATTACTTTTATCAAAAAAAAAAGAAAAAAAAGAAAAAGAAAGAAAAAAAAAGAAAAAAAAAGAAAAAGAAAGAAAAAAAAAGAAAGAAAAAGAAAGAAAAAGAAAGAAAAAGAAACAACCTTCGTATGTTTTGTACTCGTTCGATTGCAAGAAACGAATTACATCGAATTATATTTCCTTCTAAATTATTTAACTTTCGTCTAAAGCTATTTTCGATTTAATAGCTTCGACAAATGTTTCAGTTTCTAATGTTAGATGTATGTACCATGTATATGAAAACAAAGCAATAATGGAATAATTGATCATCTACGATAATGCCGAAAAGGCGAGGGGATTCGACAAACTAAATCTGTTAAGGATCTATATTTATGCAAAACGTAAATTCGAACGCTTCATTCATAACTCTTTTGCCAGTCAATTCACATTGTTGAATTCTATTTTTTTAAACATGTTTTTAGAGACTGAGACTTTCAAGCAGATCTGTATCCGACATATCTAATACGTAACAAAATAAATCACTTGATTCTGTGGGAACGTTTAACTTCGTAAAGAATCATTATACCACAGCGGCGAAATAAATAAAACGGTTCTTTTACTTCAACATTACACGCACTGTTGCAACAAACATAGTAGCATAAACCACATTTAGAACTCACTACTGTAGATCCGACAAGTAAATGCGCGATCAATGGCTTGATATACGTAAATATTTACGAGATCAAGATGAGGGTGGTTGTTGCAGAAGAGGGCTATAGAATAAGAAGTAGGGTGAAGAAGTGCGCAATACTAAGATTTTAACAAATTAATGAACTAAAATGTTAATATTGAGTGAATTAGTATTTAACGACTATCGAGGGGTATAAGTAGTAATATGTAACTATTAATGATTTAATAATGTAGCAGTAATTAAAGTTATTAATAATAAAGTGCACAAAAAATTCATAAAAATTATAGTTCTTATTATTAGTATGAAATTTCGAAAAATAGTTTAACAAAACAATAATTTTGTGGATTATAAATATAATAAAATTTTTTTTTTGAGATTTTGACTAAAAAGAATTATCTTAATTATAATTTACAAAATTATTGTTTTATTAAACTATATAGTCTAAATTTACAAGAGTTTAAAATTTATTATTTATTATTTTTTAAATATTTTTCATATTATCAACTTTGGAGAATCATTTTTTTTATGATATTAATTGAACTAGAATTAATAACGGTTATAACAATATTTTTTTTAATAAATTATATTAAAATTAATGAATGATTCTTTTTTAGTATATTTAGTATTTTCAGTTTGTGAGGCTGTTTTGGGTATATCTTTAATAGTAAGGATATCATTTGAAAATGGTCACCAAAAAATTGGATTAAAAAAATCTATTGTTATAAATATTTTTAATTGCATATATATATAGAATTATAATTCAGACCATTAATATAAATTTTGAATTTTATAATTTTTAAAATAACCATGAAAAAATTTAAAGAATATTTGGATATATTACATTTATTTCTTACAGTATTAGTTTTTATTACAATTATTATTTGTAATGGAATCTGATTTTATGAATATTTTTTTAAACACTAAGAATTTTATTTAATATTTAATATCGATTTATTAAATTTTATTGTTTATTTTATTTTATTTTATTTTATTTAATAAATCATACAATATTAATATTTTAATTTCATTAATTTCCTTAAATCTTAGTATTTCGTCTGTCTCCTAATATATTATTATACATTTTTATTTTTAAATTTAATTATATATGTATATATAATTTTATTTATTTATTTATATTGTTAAATCAAATTTATTGAATTAACTATAAGTTAACGAATATATTTATTACCATGTAAGAATAATTATAAGTAATTTAAAAATAGGTTGTTGAAATTTTAAAAAACCATAAGATATATATGTCTGAATTCATACGATTATCTAAATATCTTAGAAACCGTCAAATTGAATATTTAAAATTTTTACAAATATACATGTCATTGTCTAGTCAAGAAACTAAATTTTTTTTAAAGTATAGAACATTTTTGATAGATCACGATAAATTTATAAAACGATACGAAAAATTTTGCAAAATTATTGAAAATTAATGAAATTGCAGGGTATTTTTGTTAATCAATTAGTAAAATTATTAATCAAATTATCTACAATTTTAACTGTAACTTTTGTAATTCTAACATATTTAGTCATTTTTGCAAGAATTATTTATTGGCTTTTAAAGAATATAATTCATCGAAATATACAATTTATTTATCTATATTATTTTCTGTTTTTTAATTTTTGTTTTATGTTATGTTGTTAAATCAAATTTTATGCTTTATTATAATGAACATATTTAAATATATAAAAGTATATAATCACAATTAAAGAATTTTTCAATTTGTTATATCTATTACAGAATTTTTGTCAAACAAATCAATTATTTTTGAAGGATTATCAAGAATTTATCAGATACTATTATGAATCGTTAAATAGATTATCGTGACCTTTTAAATGATTATACTGTATTAATCGAGCGCAAAGATTTAACTGTTCAGAAAATTCAAATTTTAGAAGAATTAAAAAAATTTTTATTGGTCTATGAAAAACTTTTAATTATGAATGAGAGAATTTTATCTAATCATCGTGAAATATTAGGTATTTTAGAATTTAAATTAAAAGATTATAATAAAAAATTATTATTAGTATTGTTTTAAATTTTTATTCTGCTTTTTTTGTTTTAATTTTCTTATGTACTGTAATGGGTGTTGCAATTTATAAATAATCATTAAATAATCATGAAAAAATTTAAAGAAATTTTGGAAATTTTAGGTTTCATTTTAATTTATACGATTTGAATTAGAATACTTGCTTATTATGGCGTGTATTTTTATGAATAATTGTTTTAAATAACTTTAAGAATATAAATATTTTAATTAATCATGGATGTAATGTATTATTTTTATTAAGTTTTATATTTGTATATTTTAGGAGATGGGTGGATTGGTGAATTATATATTTTCAGAATATGGATTAAATTTTTATAACATAAGATCAACAATTTTATTATTTTGGGTTAGTGAGTTAATAATTTTAGCTTTAAAAAGGTGGTGCATATATATAGGTATTTATAATAAAAATAGCGAAACTATCTTCTGAAATAAATGATAAAGAACTTTTAAATAAAAGTTATTCAATAGACGTAGCGGAATTGAACACCATCTATCATCCATTATCGAATTTTCCCTTAAAACATACTGTATGTATTTAGGGTGATAAAAATTTGGAAACGTATGCATTAACGTGTCTTTATTTATTGTGTGTGTGTAATTACACAATGAAATGTTTTATCTCTAATAGAAAAATCATATTAATTTGTAATGAAGTACAGAAATCACCAGTCAGTAAGAATCGTACACAAGTTGGTGTTGGCCGGTGTGGCTATAACTGGAGGAAAAACTTAGAACCCATAATGTTACGAATAAGTAAAACCTAAGAGCCACCTTATAAGAGGAATAGAACACACCTAGAATTTTGCGATAATGTAGTAAAATCTATTCCACGACGATTACAACCAGCCGAAAATAGTAGTGGTTTCTATTGAATTAACTGTTTTATTGATTACAACGATGTTCCATACCACCTGTACAATTTTTACTGACTGATGATTTCTGTACTTTATTACCAAACACATTTAATCTTTGTAAATCAAGAAATAAACAACGAATAAAGTTTAATTCTCTCATTATTGCTTCATAATTATAGCGTTTGTTAGGGTTATGGTATAATATTCTTTGATATTGTAAGAGAATCGTTATTAAAGTAATCGCCGGTCGGGATGCGAACTCGAATTTTGTCCATTAATTCCTCCTGGAAGGGGGCGGGGGTGGGGTATCCACGCATAAAAAACAAAACCTAACGGATTTTACTAAAGAAAGAACGTTTTACGTCGTCGATCGCAACGCAATTCCCCGAATTACGCCGGATCGCAGACCCGACCGTCGGCGCTTTTTATTTTACACATCCATATAAAATTACTTTATTTCAACTACGTCTATTCTAATTCGTTGCCCGCAAACTTTCATCCACTCGCTCGTCTTCTCTCCTTCCTTTCAGTGAAGTAAAAAATACTGACTACATTTTTTTTATAATCGGCTTTTTCTTACAAGAAGGCTTTACTGTATTATTAGCAATGCTTTATTTATTGCTTTTACGCTGGTACTCACCCACCCGCGTTGATTAAAAAATCCAAGTACCATGAAATTCTGCTGGGACTTACCTGTAACAGTAAAATATTACATGTTAATTAAACAAAACAATTATTAATAAGTTTAAAATACGTTTTGATGTAACAGTTACATTAAAAATCAAATATTTATATAGCAAAAGAAAATAGACTAGCAAGAAATATTACTTATAGAAATGAAGTGATATATCCAAAAACGCCTCCATTCGCACTATTATTATTCGAATACTCAAATAACCATGTATATAACTACTTGAGTTAACACTTAGCCGACCGAAGGGGGAAGAGATCTCTCATTTTGTCCTCAAGAAAGCGTTGCAATTGATTCTGTTTGCTTTTATTGTTAGTTAGTCTTGACCTAGTACTGTTCATAAATCTTTCAAAATACAATTTTTAATAAATTCAACATCAGCTTAGGACCAGGCTAATAACAAAAGTAACTACAATCAGTGGCACAGCAATGTCATGGAAAAAATGAGAGATCTCCGCGATCGGACGAACTAATTGAAATAAAACACTTATTTAACTTATCGGACAAAAAGATTTGGGATTCTTCAATACTAAAATAACAAACTAACAAATTTTAATACCATAATATTCCATTTTAGTACCACTTTCTTATAGCTAACATAGGTTATTACGTGAAAAGTCGTAATCAGACATCCCCGAGTACATCAGTTTGTACTGATGTCATCAAATCAGTTTTTGCCTGATGATTACAAAAATGTTAAAGCTTTAAGTAATTATAAAAAACCCTTGAAGTTTAAGGAAGTGCTGATTTATGTAGTTCCTATATACTACATACTATTATGCTATTTTTATATTTTTAAGAAATTTTACTCATCTAACATGAATTTGCTATGTAGTGCCGGATTTTACAGACATTTCTGAAGAAGTCGTTATTCGGTAGAGGTGTCAAAGCGGTTTTCGATTTTCATACAAACAGAAAAAACATTCATCAGAAATTTATCGCACAGCGTTTTGCCACAATATGGCCGTCGCTTGTCTCTACATGCAAACAGAACCGTAGTTATGCTTAACTGCTATTGATACGCTGTGATAACATTTAGCCGTATATTTAAGGGTATATTAATAATGTTAAACTTTTATATATTCTACTAATTATTAAGAGTTATGTTGGGTAATTATTTTTAATTTTGTCAGAAAGTACATATTAAATATACAACAAAAATTACCTTGAACATCCTGCAAGTAAAATTATGTTGCGTCCTCTTCATCGCTCATGACTGTCCAACAGTAATGAAGTAGTAAAAACGATTAATTTCTATATTTTTTATTTACATTTTACGCGTATACGTACGCCGAATTCGGTAGGTTGTACGAACACTTACGCGGCCGACTGTATTTCATCCTTATTTCCCTATTCCCTATATTTCACTGTTTTCACTTCATTTTCACTGATGACACAATACATACAAATACAGTCGGTACGTTCATAAAGAAACATTAAACTTTTATTAGCTTTCAACAGTTTACATCCCGACATAGACTCGCGATGGCCAAGAAAAGTTTTCGATCCGCTCGCGACGGTTGGTCGAAGCCATTTGAAACGGAAACTGATCTTTGCCACCCTGTTTCTTGACGACTTGGTGTATGCGTGTGTGTATACATAACGTGTGTATATGTGCATCTGCGACGCATTTGAAAGAAACGAAGGAAAGAAAACATACAGCCCGCCCCCCGAAAGTATGGCGTGATCGTAAATATAGATATCAAATGTTACCGAAAAACCAAAACACGCGACGAAATCAAGGTTACCCCGCTTCAACTGTCGAGATTTCAAATCGTATGCCTTAATGCTATGGAACAGACGAGCGTGCACTTGTTTTCGGTGGATATTATATTATGGTCTGGTTATAAGTGGCCTATTCGGGGGACAAGCACAGTTATAACAAAGAACTTCTGTTGTGCGAGTGCGACAGATTCCGAGTGAGCGAGAGGACACAGGCTATAAATCTTGCTCGAAACTTCGACGATTTCGATTGCAGTAGTATATACAGTGGATCCGAAAAGTATTCGTACACTGTATTACAAATAAATTCATTTAACTTTAATATTCTGATTTCAATTACTGTTTTTAATAAATCTTTACGGATATATACGGGTATAGTAGTATATGTATTAATTAATTTCTTATTTTACAACTAAATACCATTTTTTTAATCAACGAAATCAACGTTAAAGTTTCAGTGCTTTCTTTTTTTTTTTTTTTTTCTTTTTTTCATCTTTTAAACATAATTTTGTATTAATGCGTGATAAAGTAAAACCTTCCAGATAAAAAAATCTTAGTTTTTAATGTTTTATCGCTTTGCCATAAAAAAAAGATTCCAGAGGAACCTGTGTTCAGAGCATAAAAAATCGCAGAAGCTTTAGGGGTCGCTTTCACTTCCACTATAAGATTTACTGTTGATCAAAAAACCGCTCCTTGCAGGATTTTTATGCTCTATATTATGCTCTATATACATACAAAGTTTCATTGAAATCAGAATTTTAGGATTAGGTGAATCTCCTTCTAATATATAGTGTACGAATACTTTTTGGATCCACTATAGGTATCGTATTTCTGGAGAAAAAGTCAGAGTCAATAGTTGCTCTAATTCTGAAGCTTTAATTCTCTTCGAACAACGCAGTTTCAACACATTGCATGCGGGAAACGTACTTTTACGTATTTCGTAGCGTCACTGGATCACGAATCACGTAAGAGTAGGTATTTAATAGACTTGTGCTGGAGAGTGGATATTATTATCATATAAATACGATAAAAAATAATACCATCGAAATATATATTTCTCTAAATATTCATAGAGCATATGTTTAAGTATAAAATAAAAGAGAGCTTCGTTGAGAAAAACGAAGTGATTTTCGATTTATTGCGATTTTACCGAATGAATTCACGAAAAATTCACGAAAAAGTGCCTCCAACGGTTACTTACAAAATTGAGCGTACACACCTATGTTGGTAATGATGATTAGCGAGAAAATAAACAAAAACAGGCATTTTCAAAAATAAAAACGTAATATATTGTTTATTTGGATATTTCAACGGGTAATCCTTTGAACAAAATTTTAATAAAATGAACTGCTTACCTATATTTAACACTAAACGTAGAAACATCTTATCTCGCCGTCACAAAATTGAGCTTACATTTAAGTTTAGTAATATAAAAGAAAAAGAAACGAGTTTTGTAAAATTTGTAATGCATTTTTTCCATTCGACATTATTTCAGCCATCTCTATGTCCAGTTACTGCGTTGCTGCGTTACGCTTAATCGTCATTTACCATTGTTTATTAGTAAAAATTAGGACACCATGGCTTCCAACAGATCAGGGACCGATATTTCTGTACGAAAAATTGCAGTAAAATTGCACTGTAAAGGCAAATCGTTCAGACAAATTGCTAAAATAATAGGAAGTAATAATCTATTTTCATTCTACAGTGCAGAAAATTATTGATAACTGGATCGTTTATTTTGAAAGTGTAAATAAGCACATTTAAAAAAAAAAAAGAAAAAAAAAAAAAAAAAAAGAGATCTCGTTATTTATGCTTAATTCGGTGTAAACTTTTTATTTACAATTAGTTAGTATCAAATTTCTGAAAAAATGTCCATTCCTTGTCCAATTTAAAATTGGCCGGTAAAAGGAATTGCGTAACCATCGATTATGAAAGTGGTGTTAAGTCGAATTTTTATAGGCAGGTGTCAGGCATTACGAAAAAATAATTTCCTATACACACCACAGAATTATCATGATGTCATAAAAGAATATAGACAACATAATAAATTCATTTTACACGAAATGAAACTAGAGGATTTCATTTCAACAAAAAATCTACAGTACGTAATCGAAAAACACATAAACAGTAACACTAACGGAGGAAAAGTAAATTGGTAGCAAATATGTTGATTGAGGTTTCTTAAAAGTGCACTATATACTACTACTTTATATAAAACACCGATGGAGGACAAAGAATTTAAGAGTTTCAGTTTATTACACGTTCGGAAGGACCGCCAGAATTTGAAAAAGTCGCCCTGGCGCCTTTATATCACAATGCTAGGCCTATCTCTTACGAAAAATATAAGGATATGGAGCAGCTATTACCCTATACGCGCCCTTCCTGTCCATCATCAATATTTTAAAACACTGCCGCATGAAGAGCCTAAGTTAATACCACTAATATCTTATGTTAATTTTTAAAATATAATTAACGTCCAAAATTAAAAATACTACTTCTATTTTACATCTTATTATTATTTGTAAACAAAATTGAATTAATATGAAATATTTTAAATGATATCTGACTTTTTTAGATTGAAATTAAACGATCGACTAATTTTGAAAGTGGTGTAAGTCCACTTGCAGTTCGCAAATATACATTATTTTAGTTAAATTCGCCTAAAACAAATTTCTATAATCAAATTACATATCGATAAATCAATAAAAACATTGCCAGGCTTGATATAATTAATCTATATTTTTCTTTTATTGAGAGATAGAGATAGAGACCATCAATTTTCTCGAAACAAGAGAAAATGGACTTGCACCACTTTCAAAATGAACGGGCCAATTATAAATACAGTGGAACCCTGCATAATAAAGTAGGACGTGGGAGAAAAAAAAAAAAAAAGAATGAGTGAAACGGATGATGAGCGATACGTAGTCAGACAAATTAAAATTGATCCGAAAACTGGTGTTCCAATATTAACAAAGGATGAGTCTTTAAGAATGAAAAAAATCATCTTCACGGAAACTATCAGTTAAGTTCTACGCCATACAGGGTATCACGGTAGGACAGCGAGGAAGAAGAGACCTTATATTTTGAAGGGAAACCAAGTCAAGCGTTTGGAATTCGCAAAACAGTATGTTAATTGCGACAAAAGTTTTTTTGGAATAATGTCATGTTCTCAGATGAAGTTAAAATTAACTTATTTAATTCGAATGGTAGAATAATTGGTTTGATGAAAACCGAACGAGGAGATCAACAAAAATAACACGATTCCAACGATCACGCATCGTTGAGGGTTCGATTATGTTATGGGGATGTGTGGAAGTTAACGGAATTGGTGACATTGAATTGATTGAAAACGCCCATGATTAGTTCAAATACCTTGACATTTAAAAAAAAATGTGTTTGAATTTAATGTAATAAACCGATATTACTTTCCGGTCCCCCTAATATTCCAAAGTAACAGGAAAAGCTGTAGTTCGTATTCCATGCAAGCTTCTTGAAGTTTCCACTAAACATTGGATAAAAACTTTATTCGAAAGTAGAAGGAAAAAGTTTCTTGAATAAAAGAACGTATCTTTGTTCGTTGAATGAATTCATTTCGAATAAATTCATTCATTTATTATTGGTGGGATAAAAATAATAGGGTTATTCGAATTTTTTGAACGATAACTGTTTTTTATTTTATTTTTTATTCACTTAAAACCTAATTATGGTACAACGCATTTCAGAAATTACTATTTTTACTTTTCCTAAAATCCAAAACGAATTAAATATTCAGATTACAACCAATGCATTCGAAGTTAATGATAAACGTAATTTACATTACGAAGTACTTTTTGACAGAATTGCGAATCAATTAATAATTGGAAATGGACTAATTAAAACGCATGCAATGTATATATTTAACTTTAATTATGTCAAATGAATCTCTACCAGAATAAGTAAAAGAAATCTCTTAGAAAGATACAAAATGCAAAAAATGCAAATGCTTCTTTATAACTTATCAATGGAATTTAATTCTAGATTTTATTAATTTTATAAAAGCTATAAGGTCCGATGTAAACGTCCGCGACCTTAATCGTTCTAAAGATTTTATATTAATTAAGGGGACCTTGAAAGCTCCAAAGTCTCCAATTCTACGATGCTTACATGATACCACCGACGGCGATAGTGGACGAAAGGATCGATTTGATTGAAAATCTTGAAGAAATAAGCACCGTATGCTCATCGAATTATAGGCAGATAGGCAGATACGTAGGATGGCACTAGGATATCGAGATTCAATGCAGGGACTCACGTGGAACCGATTTTTCAAGAAGGTAAAAGGTTTATAATTAACGAAGTGTGCATCGTTCTTTGAATTGTTAACTGTGGACATAATAACAACGCTATAATGTTACAGAGAAAAATGTTGTAAGATTGTAAACGCATTGAATGTGACGACTTAATTTTGAAAATTGTAGATATTGTGTGCTTCAAATGTTTTAACACTCCGCCTACGGATTCTGGGTCCTTTTGTAACCCATGCTGAGAGTCATTCGAAAGCGATATCTCATCCAACGACGGGCGCTGCGCGGTAGGAGAAAAGTGATGATCGCACTAACACATATACGTGTGTGACTACATAGTTAGCTTTTTGGCAACGCTGTGAGAAAGAAACATGTGCAGCAAATCGAAACAATTATTTATTTCAAAGTTTATTTTGTAGTTCCCTCTCTTTATTATTGTTTTAGCATTTTAGCATTATATTTTAGTATTTAGTATTTAGTAGTTTACACTATTTTTGTATTTATTTAGATTTAGTTTTACTTAGATTTACTTTTAATTTATTTAGATTTTAGTTTTCAGCACTATATAGGAACATAAAATAAAAAAAAGGTTGGTGTTGTCTCTGTGTAGGCAATGATAATAAATACATAGCCGTGTGCGATAGTGTAATAGACCCATTTACAGTGGCCATTCGACAGAAATCCTGCAAATTTTATACAGCATACGTGACAATACGTAAATATACAATAAATATAGCTTTGACGTTTGATAATTCATGTTATTATTATTTGTTCCTATACGCTCCTATATCTTCCTATGGATCGGATGATTGTCACTGCATACAGTATCGGTGAGGACCTCGGTCTTGAGCGATCGTCACGTTGGGTAGCGTAGCATTGGTGAGCCGCTTGGACGGCTCTAAATATGGATTAGTGGAATATCCGTGAGAGTCTCAAAAGAC
>JAOPTO010000147.1:0-10276 GCA_033822845.1 Tetrapedia diversipes | reverse complement strand
AATAAATTATTACATGAAGAATTAAAATTCAAGAAATTATGATGAATAAAGAGAAATAAAGAAATTATATATTTCATGAAATAGTAGACAAGGCCAAAACAAAGGTAGTTCACGCTTCAATGCGCTTTGCGCTCAAGTGCACTGCGCAACTTGGAGAAGATGTCCCAACACATCAGTTGTTGTCCGACCGTTATACCGTGCACGTAAACATGTCAATATGTTACCGAACATATTTTGACACATCGCGCGTATAGTAACGGGTTCGCGCGCGTACCCGCGGCTATCCGCGAGTGTTTTATCGTTCGTTAACGCGTGTGTTCGCGAGTGGATAGCAGTGTTCCGGCCGGTGTTACGTGCGTCCAGCAGTGGTTACGGTGGACATCATTCCGGGTTAGTAAATGTGTTCACGCTTGACTTACTGCATGTTCCGCGAGTGTTTCCGTATTAATTAGTGCACGTTCCGCGAGTGTTTTTTTGTTGATTACCGCGTACTTTTGCAAATGTTTATTTTCATTAATGCATGTTTTCGCGAATGTTTTTCTATCGATTACCGCGTACTTTTGCAAATGTTTATTTTCATTAATGCATGTTTTCGCGAATATTTTTCTATCGATTACCGCATACTTATGCAGATGTTTTTATTAACTAATGCATGTTTTCGCGAATGTTTTTTTATCGATTACTGCGTACTTTTGCAAATGTTTATTTTCATTAATGCATGTTTTCGCGAATGTTTTTCTATCGATTACCGCGTAAGTTTGCGAATGTTTTTTTCGATTAATACAGGTTTCCGCGAATGTTTTTCTATCGATTATCGTGTACGTTCACAAACGTTTTTATTTTGATAAATGCACGTTTTACCGGCTATTTTTTAAACATTTTCGTGCGCATTACATTTTATTTTTCCTAATTAGTTTTCAAATCTCCGCGTATTATTCTGTATACATATTCGCGTACGTTTTCCGTATTCATGCCTGTAATATCTTTTGAATTTTCGTATACGTCTGCATGAGTGTTTGCGTCTGCATTTGCATGATTTCACATATCCTTTTTTAAAACTAGCTCGACTAAAATTCTGATTAAATGTTTACAGGGCGCTACCACTGCATCTCCAAACGCTGCCTGGTCAATTTGAATGGGGTACTACATTTTGAGCGGTTCTGCGGTTCCATAAGATGTTCTGCGATCGGTGAGTCGCATGCTTTATATATTTTTTATTAACACTCCATATACAATTTTAATAATTTGTTTAATTTATTCGATTTATCGAAATCTGAGTCGGATTTCATTTTATTTTATTCTATTATCCTGTATTTTATTCCAGAGTTGTTTCATTTGTTTCACTTCGTTTTACTATCGATCCGTTTCATCTTGTGATCGAATCTTCTTCTTCTTGGTTATTCAATTATATTTGATTTCGCTCCACTCTGTCTTAATCGATTTCTTTCTACAAATATCATCAGACTCATTTCACAGATTCCAACTAATAATTCTCTGTCAAGATAACTTTTTTGTTCTTACAGGCAATTGAATAGAATTTTAGAATCAACTCTGTAACATAGCTTTAACTAATTACAGAATAGCTCACATAGATTAGTAAATTATATATTATGTATTATACCCTATACATATATAATATTATGTTACAAAATAATTGTATGAATTTCAGACGAGTCTCGTTCGTTGCGTAGCCACCTCCCATAGGTGAGACTCGGTAATTGATGTCGGTTTTCAAAGAATGCATGATCTTTGGAAATCTACGTCAAGCTAAGAGCTACGCATGGTTCGCGATTCAATTTAGAGCTTGCATATTTTTGCTCCCGGTCTTAAACCGATTGGAGTTCGATCAAATTATTAAAATGTTTCTTAACTTTTGCATAAACTTTCTCTTTTGTTCGAAATCCGTCCGCCACGTTTTATGACACTGTCAAATAACTTATTCACACAATTGGATTAATCCATCAGTGTGAATAAGTTATCGCGAAATATACTAACAGTTTAATATGCTTATATATTCTCGTATTGCAGGTATTTAATATTTACTATTTTAATTTTAGTTTAATCGTATTAGAATTTTATTTATTCGATATTTCTCATTCGTAATTTTACTTTCTTCCTTACTGTTACGTTTCATTGTATTCCATTTTGGTTGTACATTTTTCCCGTTCTAATTCATTCCGAAGCTTGTTACTTCATTTCTCTCTATCTGTTTTGTTGTATTTCGTGTTTCGTTTATATCAATGCACTCCGTTGCATCTATCCTGGATTTCTTTGGAAACTAATATCAAGCTAAGATCTGGGCTTGTATTTCAAAATTCATAAGCTTTTCAAAAATTCTTCTTGGCATTTCGCAATAAATTAGATTTTCAATAATATTAGAGCTTTCTGTTATACATTTTTCGTTGTAGTCTAATACGTAGACTCTCATTCATAATTTATTGAACAATGCGAAGTGTGGTTTATTCAATTCAATTATATGCTCGTGATATTTAGAGCATGGAGTTATGTTGTCTTACTAACCATACGTTTAAAATAAAATATACAAGTATGCAGTGACGACTTCTAGATCGGAATTTAAATTCAAAATTCATTCTAAACATTCCTGAATTTCTTCTCAATTACTACAATTACAAAATTAAAGATTGAATTTCGAATGAGATCTTTAGATAAGTAAGTACTCGATTGGAACAAACTGCTACAGATCATTGTCTTCATTAAATAAAGCATTTGAGAACTATGAAAACGTTACAGCATTCTCGTAATACTTCGTTGTGCTATTGGTATGAGAAACATTCAACTGTTTATTCTAGGTACATTCTGCACAAGGCTGATATTTATCGAATGCGATATCTGCAGAATAGAAATTCCATTTACTGGTATTTCGTAATGCTCGCAGATGTATGAGATATTAAAAACCAACAAATTCGAAGGATAATCAAATTTGTCACTGATTTAATCCGATATCGCGTGTAATTAACGAGTAACTATGTGTTTGACTGTGAGAGTAACACCGATTTGTACACCAAAATTAAATTGCTCTTAAACAACATTATGGTATCGCTTTTAAATGCGTTATTTTGGGCGATTGATTTAAAGACAGGATTAAATTGAGCAAAGCATGGAAAATTTGAGGTTGCTGATAATTCGTAAACGAAGGATTAAATTATTAATGAGTTTCGTATTTTTAATAAGATAAAAGGACCGATTGCATGGATTATCGTTTCTTTGATACGAAAATTCATTCGTTTCATTTCGTACAAATTTTGATTACGTTTTCGTTTGCCTTGTATTATTCTTTTGTATTTAAATGATCTAAAAATGTATAAACAACCACAGCCTACAGATGACCGTGGTTTTTGATTCATTGGATCATAAATTATTCCGTCCAGGTATCAATCGATCGTCATTTCACCGGCGCTTTAAACACACACGGAAGAAAAATAGAGACAGAAATTTGATTTTTGTTCGCCGACGAATTGCTTCAAGCGAAAAGCAATCGAACATCGTTTGTATTTGTGTTTGCAATGTACTCTGGCCAGGTGGTCGGGCAATTCGGAATAAAATTTTCTATCGGCCGTCGAATATCGCGACGCGATGGTCCCTGCGCGAACAAAATTAATTTTGACAATAATATCCTCCCCCCCTTTTCGTTCTTTTTCCCCCCGCCACGAGTCGAGTAATTAGACGAGCTCATATGTTCGCGTCCGAATATTACGCTCGAGGGGCCGAATTACCCAGGAAAATGGGATTTATGGCAATATAACGTTGTTGGTGTAACGAAACGTGGCTAAAGCTGAACAGAACACGAACTTCGTTGTATGATTTTTCGAGCCGAAAAACAATTAAACTTCGGTGCAGTGTCTAGTTTGTGATTAAAATTTGTCCACTTGTCACGCATACTGGGTTACACTGATACAGTATTCAGGCTAATTATCACGTTCGTTTGGCCCTTCTTCCCATGTAAAACGAGTTTCGTTTCTCTTGTATTTGTATAGAATATAACTGTGTATTTCGTTAAGTCCAGCTAAATTGTAAATCCTGGTTAAATCCGTAGTTAAGGTTGCGATAATATTTTCGACAATCCTATCTTCTACCCATAATAATATTAAGCTTTTCAATTATCTTTTTTGTGTAAGTAATATTAAAATAGATAATTATTTAACGAAAAACCAACTCATATATCATTGAAACTTCACGTCAAATAAAACTACAATTTTCATATTGTAGATTTGATTAGGAGCATCAAATAATCATTTAAAAATTGAAGATTTTCATGCAAAAGTATGCTATCTTTTTAATTTTTAATAGCAAAAGAGCTCTATTATTTAGTGCGACATAGGTATAAAATAAAAAAAAAAAAACAGAAACTACATACAAATAAACATAAAAGAAAATTGATTTTCTAATCTTCCGAAAAGTTTCTCTAATTTAGTTTCATTTTTGTTGCAAAAAGAAGGGATAAATTTCTTGTCAAATGGTTTCTCATGCTTTTTCACATGATCTTCGATGTATCGTACAATTTGAGGAAGATCGTACGTTAATTCCAGGGTCGTAACACGAAGCAAGCTATTTACCAACAATAATACATCTCATTCCGTTTCAATTTCTTTTTATTCGGATATCGTGCTATGCGTTTACCACAAGTATCATCTGCATAATATTCACTCGTAAATCTAGAAAAAAGCTCACCGCTGCACTGGCCCTTCATCGTAGCGGGCAGGAGGCTGGCCAGATGATCCCAGGGATTTTATTTTCAGGATCCCCAGGGGGATAACGTGGAGAGGAGGTGCCCGGCGTCGGGACGCGGGTGAACGGGTGCGAGGTATAATATCAGCATTAATTATATTACCCTTCCCGTAATAGGCAAGCCGCTTTAGTGCCTAATTATTTCGTGATTGGGTCATCCCTTTCGAGAAGCTAACGCCTACCCGTCGAATAAATTGCAACCTGCAATATTTCCTTGATGCTCCCTTCTAATGCGAGCGTCGACGTTCTTGATATATGCTTTCTGTTTAACGGTATGCGCATCAGCAGCGAACGAGAAAGGCGATCTTATTTTTTGGTGATTTTTCATGGTCGCAGTATAATTTCTTTTTTTTTTCAAAGAATTTATATTTACGTATCTACTTTTACGACAATGCGAATGGTTCCAGCAATCGACTCTTATGTAAAATGTAACGACGTCTAATTTAAGATAACATGTAATTAACATTGGAATTACAAACGACAGAGTTTGACGATGTTTGAAAATTTATTTTACTTATACAAAGTACTTTCGAAATTTAATTTCATCGACTCAAATAAATATCTCAAAGTAAAATAAATTTTTTTCACTCATACTATCTATTGGAAATTATGGAAGTTTTCTGAAAGTGTACCACAGTAAATTTAGAAAGCTTCCGTGAAAAATTACGAATTGGTCATTTTGATCACTATGGTAGTTTTAATGTCAAAGCGTTCGATTAACACGTTCGTCGCCACGTCACACATATTTGGGTGACGCTCTTCTTCTTAAAGTTAAATAGAATTCTAAATTGGAATTTTAAAAGGAATTCAATGGAATAAATATTGAAGTATGATATATATAAATATAAAATACATAAAATAAGAATAAAAAATTAAAACTTTTGCTGTTTTTATATTTTTTTATCTCAGTTTTCTATGCAATCGGATTTAGGCTCAGCAAGAAACTCAATCGAATCACGCTGGGCGACAAACGTGTTAAGTTGCGTTGAATCTTTTCTATTCTGTCGTGCTGTTAAAAATGTCGAAATGTCTCACAATTACTGGAACCTATATCTGTACGGTTTAGCAAATAAACGAAGTTGCTTTTAAACAATTCTATTCCTCTAATTGCACGAAATTTCGTCTTCCTCTGTTCACCCTGTTCAACGTTCCCGTTTCAATACCCTTTAAACGTTTACGATATCAATTTAAGTCCGCGAAAGCTGTTGCCTTTGAGCTGCAAGTTTGCGGAAGGTTTTAATGGAAAGCCGCAAAAGCGGGTGCAAGATGATTTTCTAAGTAAACCGCATGCCACTGATCAATACGTAGAACTTGGTCGAAGTGTCGTCGTGTTCGAGATAATACGAATATACACAGAGAGTCTCCTCTCGCTTTTCCCAGAACCAACTTTCCTCCATTCAACCCCTTGTCTAACCATGTGGCAGCGACTACTCGTCTTCTTTGTCCAAAGTTTACTTATTCCTCGTCCGCCAGGGACAGATCGAAACACGATTCGAGAACGGAGTGTGAAAACTTGATAAAATATGGCCCGGCTTCTCGGGAATAAACACTTTTACCGGACTACTTTCATTTTGCAACTTCATGCATGCAGTAATGGATGAATCAATTTGTTCAAAAATGTTCTTGTTTTTGTTCTTTCCTATAGTGGTAAATTTCTTGAGGGTGGATTCTTAGTTTAATATTATAATATTTGGAATTACTTAAAGATAAATAGTATCAAAAATGATAAAATATCTGTGTTAAAAGTTTAGGGAAGTTGTGAGAATACAGATAGAATTATTACAGGTAGAATTACAGATAGAATTAGTTATTGTCTGTACGTTCATTTTTATTGTTATTATGATGGAATACTATTTATTGATCAGCACAGAATTCAAATTTTGTATATCGTGCTATTCCTTATAAATTAGTTTAACACTAGAACTACCGACAATTAAAGTGTACTTATTTGTATGGAAAAGATTAAATTGAAAATTACATGAAAAAATACCGAACACATAGGAAACAAATCTTTACTTTTACCTTGTGATGAAAATCGTAATCAATTTTAGAAGCTTTATCACAGTGAATTTATAAGGTTGCTATGAATAATCATCAATTGGTCATTTTGGTAGTTCTAGTGTTAATTTCGTTGACTTTTTGTTCTTAAATTTTTGTCCGCTACTGTACAAACGTACGTCTGCTTTTATACGAGGCTGCGATATTCAAGGTGACCTCCCCTCCCCCTTCCGACTAAAAACAGGGATTATACGTAAAAGACGTGAGCTGTATTCCACCAGCATGCGTCGTAAAAACGTAAGCTGGCTAAAAACCATCTCCTCCTGGTTGTTTTTACAAAAGGGTTATCCACCAAGCAGAAGATAACGGCTGCAAGCGGCACCGGTTATCAAACCGATCATGCCAACCGGGTCTCGAAGCTGAAACGGCCTTCACTTGCCTTGAAATGCTCGCTTCAAGCTCGAAGATAAAGTGGTTGCACTATTTACCTATACTTGGGACGTTCTGAGCTTGCTCGTCTTCCGGTCGCTTCTTTTTCGAAAAGCTTATCGGTAAACCGTAGATTTTTTACACGAATTCATATTTTCATAAGTAGAGATCCGTTTTACACTGATGATATTACTGTATCCAATTTACTTTGGATATTTTGAATATTTTTCTGCATACATTATGTCGATTCAACGAGATTTCGTATATTTAAAAGTGCAACGAATGCAAGATAAATTTTTAGTCTAGCTATGCGTTATCTTGGTGACTTGTATTAAAGTTCGAATTATTGGTGAATGTTTAAACGTACGTTCACAGAGATGAAACGTAAATAATTAATTTCTAGACTAACCTAACCTGAACTTAGCCTGAACCAACCTCTCAACTTTCCAAGAAGATTTAATACTTAAACGGAGGAGAAGTCCGTGTGTGTTAAATGATGAGTTTCATCTGACCAGAAAAGGGTTAAGTTTGCGTGTAACTTAGGTTTCATAATAAAGAAATAAATTTCTATCCACATTATATTAGAATTAGTTTATAGAATATGAAAATTTAGCGTCATACTTTTTAACACGTTGAATGCCACGCCAATTTTACAAGGTTTGCCGTTGGCGTCACGATGAATTTTTATTATATGATACATACACCGTTGAAATATTACCTACAACAAATAAGTGTAACTACTTTTAGATATTTTTTACTGTATTAATTTCTTTACACCATTGCATTAACGATGGTAGTAATGAAAAATTGATAAGTATCGACATTTTTCTAAATTATGTATTTCTATCAATTTGAGCGCGCCGATCACCGATGACTCTCGTGGCATTCAACGTGTTAACTAATAAACACCCAATATTTTCTAATAAAGTAGTTTACTAAAAAAGAACTACTTTTACCATCCCCCCTTCTTTAACATTTTTATTTTTAACAAGCCACAATATTATAAGGCATGAGAATCCAACACCTTTTCCCTGCAGCGTTTCAGTAAAGTTTTCCGCCCTCTTTCCAACGATTTTCCTCCTTCTCATAATTAATTTCCTCCCCTTCATCAATATTTCAATTCGTCGCTCTGCAAATTAATCTACGGGCACGCGCGAATCGTTCGCGTGGAAAATCCTCCATCAAACTTCTAAGGCGAATGGAAATCGACAGGGGCGGAGGGGAGGGGGGACGCGAAAAACTGTGAGAAGAAAGAACGAATAAAACGTTCGCTCGTTCGCGCGAGAACACAGCGAAAATTGCCTCCTCTAATTATGTTTCGTTTCACTCTGCGCAACGTGTATTTCGTTTCCCAACTTTCCTCCCCTTTCGCCAATTCAGGCACGGTTGTACGCGAACCAATGAACGCGATGATCAAAGAGAGCTTTCGAATCGAGTGCACAAACGTGTCTCTCTTTCGCTCTCTCTTTCGCTCTCTGTGTCTCTCTTTTTATCGCGCGTAAATTCTTTTATGAAACAAAAGGTCAGCCCCGATTTACCTCGCGTCGCGACGGACTCCGTCGACGTACACAATCGTCAGGGTTTTTGTGAAAACCGTGGCATTTCGCGAAACAAAAGAGTCGAATCACGATCAATCATGGTGTGCGGATAATCAAGCATGCTTTCAGTCAATTAACAAAATTTGCATACTTGTTGATCGCTGGATAAGTTTCATGTATCTTAAGTTTTGTTTGGATTTATTGAATTAGAGAGACTTATGAAGTTTGATGGAACGATCGAGCAGAAGTTTTTGTGGAAATAGTGACTGCAAGCTTGCCCTGTGATGAATTGCTCATTTATAGGTTTTTGAAGCTCTCTTATTAATTGACGTGATTTATTGGTAGTAACTGTACTTAGAAGATGTAATAAATACAGCGTTTTATAAATTTCGTAAGTCATTGTACTTGAATCGAAGTAATTTGTAATTACAGATATACGATGTGAATTTCTTACTTTAATTTTCAGAAGATTATTATTCAAATCATATCACGAAATTTTACTCATTTTTATACATATTGGAATGAAGTATGATAGAATATTTGAAATTAATATTTTGATTTTTACGTTAGAAAACACGATGTTATAAAAATTTGTCCATCTTTCCACAGCTTACGGTACATTATTGCAAAATACAATTGTTCAAACATTGTTAAATAAATTTGACGTTTCTCCTCGTAAATATACCGCACCGAAAATGTCATAAATATGACTGTTCGCGAATTCCACCCAAACGCTGCACTTGATTTCAACGTTTCTATCTACCAGTGGCCATTGTGGCGCTACAGAAGACCGACAATTATTTCTGCGGTTAAATCAACAAATGTATCATCATAACAATGTTATTGAAACTGCAACGAGATAAAAAATTTATATTCCAGAAATTGGGTATTCTTTGGTCGCGTTAAAGCTGTAACCCCCTAACTAAGTTTCCTGTAAATCGCAAGTAAACCGTATGAAACGCGGAATTTTTAATTTCAGCTGAAGTGCACAGAAGCACCATTTAATTCATCCCTTAAATGACACGTTCACCAATATTTCAACAATTTTGGGGCTCATTCAATAAATAAATTACCACAAGTTAGCGTGTACTCGTACTGAATAGAGCCAATGAAAAAAATTGGGACGAACAACAATAAAAAAAGAAGTACCGACAGAGTGAACCATATGAAACGCGGAATTTTTAATTTCAGCTGAAGAGCACGGAAGCACCATTTAACCCATTCCCTAAATGACACGTTCACCAATATTTCAACATTGTTGGGTCTCGTTCAATAAATAAATTACCACAGGTTAGCGTGTGCTCGTACTGAATAGAGCCAATGAAAAAAATTGGGACGAATAACAACAACGAAAAAAAGAAGAACCGACAGAGTGAACCGTATGAAACGTGGAATTTTAAATTGCAGCTGAAGAGCACGGAAGCACCATTTAACCCATCCCCTAAATGACACGTTCACCAATATTTCAACATTGTTGGGTCTCGTTCAATGAATAAATTACCACAGGTTAGCGTGTACTCGTACTGAATAGGGCCAATGAAAAAAATTGGGACGAACAACAACAA
>JAOPTO010000146.1:0-13234 GCA_033822845.1 Tetrapedia diversipes | reverse complement strand
CGAATGTTTTTTTCGATTAATTTACGTTATCGCGAGTGTTTCCTAATTAATTTTCACGAGTTTTCACGAATGTTTTTTTCGATTAATGCATGCTTACGCGAATCTTTTTCTTCGATTAACTTACGTTTTCGCGAGTGCTTCTTTATTAATTATCGCGAGTTTTCACGAATGTTTTTTTCGATTAATGCATGTTTACGCGAATCTTTTTTTTCGATTAACTTACGTTTTCGCGAGTGCTTCCTAATTAATTATCGCGAGTTTTCACGAATGTTTTTTTCGATTAATGCATGCTTACGCGAATCTTTTTTTTTCGATTAATTTACGTTTTCGCGAGTGCTTCCTAATTAATTATCGCGAGTTTTCACGAATGTTTTTTTCGATTAATGCATGCTTACGCGAATCTTTTTTTCGATTAATTTACGTTATCGCGAGTGTTTCCTAATTAATTATCGCGAGTTTTCACGAATGTTTTTTTCGATTAATGCATGCTTACGCGAATCTTTTTTTTCGATTAATTTACGTTATCGCGAGTGTTTCCTAATTAATTATCGCGAGTTTTCACGAATGTTTTTTTCGATTAATGCACGCTTACGCGAATCTTTTTTCTTCGATTAACTTACGTTTTCGCGAGTGCTTCTTTATTAATTATCGCGAGTTTTCACAATTTTTTTTTTCGATTAATGCTTGTTCTCGCAAACGCTTTAACGATTTAACTTTCGAATTTTTGCATGCTATATTTTATACGTGTTCGCGTGTATTTCTGTAATTACACACGTAATATTTTCTAAATTCTGGAGTACACTTGCATCTGTTTGTGTATGTTGTTTGCAAAATCTTCTATATCCTCTTTTGAAACGAATCCCACTAAAGCTTTTGATTAAATATTTACAGAACGCTATGCAAAGAAGGATGACGGCCCGGTGAATTTGAACGAGAAACTACATTTTGATGCCAAAACTAGAGGAGGCACGAGGATTGCTGCCGATTTCGAGCTGTTTCGGGGTGCTATAGCAGATTCTGCGATCGGTGAGTCGCATGCTTTACGATTCCTCCGGTCCCCAATCATGTCGTAGGATGAAAGGTCCGAAACGACACGGGGGCCGGTTGTATTTTATCACTTTTTAAGCGAGCATAGTGATCACGAATGTTATTGTACTTTAGTACAATAGCAATCGTAAATGTTACATTTTTATGGTACATTTCTTAGCCTAGAGTAGGGCTTTCTTGCACTTCACGCGTTAGAATTTTAATGTAACGTAAAGAAAAACTTAAAACATTAAATCAGAAGCCACGTTTTCGAAATTTTGCTTATTATCAACTTTCATTTGCTTTCCTTGACCATCCGTAAAATCTTATAGAAGTGCAAGAACGTATTGAGCGACAAGTAGATTCGAAAATCAAAGTATTAAATTGAATCAAACGCTTTGATATTCTTCGAGAATTTACTTTGAATTTCGAATCTCTTGATATTTAAATAAAATATTGCTCCGCTTATCGGAGTTGAATATTGAATTAGATTTTTCTTTCTTTTTTCATTTTAACTTCATTTCTAAATTTTTCATATTCAAACAAATTTATTCAATCGAGTCAATTGAAAGATAGGGTCAAGTTAGGATGTTAATTTCTATTAATCACTTTTCTTTGCAAAATTTTCAGCAAGCGCGAAGAAAATAAGGTGGTATATAATAGTTATTATACTATTTTATCACTATGCTCGCTAATTGTAATTGTCCATTGCATGCTTTGTGTTAAAATCGAAATATGTGAGTGGCATCTGCAAAATTATGCGCTAAATATTAAATAATATAAATAATTTTGAACAACTAATATCGATTTTAAAAATGATGGCACTCGCACATATCGATTTTTGCATGTTTTGCGTGTGTGCAACGTAATATATACAAACTGAACGCACAACGTTCGGGGATCTATCAGTATCCCTCAAACACATTTTTATGTTGCGATCGGGAATTAAAAATTTATTTCGCTTTGCAACAAAACTAAAAACTTGGAGTTGCGAAATATAAGTATATTAAATAAATTAATCGTAGTAACGAAAACCTCGATTTAACTCTACATCTTAACATCATCTGAAAAAGAAATCTGTATCCAGATCTTTAATAGTTTCGAATCGACAAAAATCGAACAGCATACTCGATAAATGCTGTAATCGATATTCCATATATCGTTTTAATCAGACTATTTGACAAACTTAATGAATTTAGGCTGTAAACAAATAAACTCTCAATGATTAATTTTACTTTTCTGTATTCTATTGTATTTTATTCCAGTACATTACAGCTACATCATCTTACTCCATTCTCTAATATTCCATTATACCCTCTTTTGTATTATATTCAATTAACCTAATATATTTTACTTTGTTACGCTGCGAATCTAATAGCTTTCCATTCAATTATGAGTCACGAAGATTTTATCGAAATCTCTTTTTCGAAGTCTTCGATCAAGTTCTTTCATTCGTAATTCATTTGGCTTTATTTCGTGCTCATTCAATTTATTTTGGGACCTCAACACCTACTTCACTGAGCCTTTTAATATCTTGCAACTTCCATATTAAATGTTATAAAACATACATATAAATTATTATTAAACAATCGAATGCATTTCAGACGAGTCTCGCTCGTTGCGTAGCCACCTCCCCTAGGTGAGACTCGGTAATTGACATCGGTTTCCAAAGAATGCATGATCTTTGGAAATCTACGTCAAGCTAAGAGCTACGCATGGTTCGCGATTCAATTTAGAGTTTGCATATATTTGCTCCCGGTCTTAAACCGATTGGAGATTGACTGAAGTATTAGAATCTTTTTAACTTTTGTAGAATCACTAGCTTTTGTTCGTACTCCGTCCGTCGCGTTCTATGATACCGTCAAATAACTTATTCGCACTATTGGATTGATCCATTAGTGCGAATGAGTTATCGCGTAATATACTAACTGTCATGTTGCAGGTATTTAACTAACTAACATAATTTGATCCTAATGCTAATGTAATTTTATTTATCTGATATACCCCGCTCGATACTCATACCGTTCGCCATTTTGTCGCATTTCATTATATTCCACTCTGATTTCACATCGGGGCTCGATCATCCACATGCTTCTTGTCGTAATCCGTTCCGAGGGTTCTTGTTCCTTCGTCTCTTTTCCTATGCGTTTTTGCATTTCGACATCAACCCAAATCAATGCATTGCCCACCACCCCTTCCCCCTAGCCCCATTTATTTTTCACAGCTAGCTTTCCAGCACTCAATTCTACGTATAAGCGTCTCCAATACACCACACAGGACAACGAGGGATGCGTGCGACTCGGTTTAAGTTAGCTGTAAGCTAGCATAAGCATGTACATTTTAGTGTAGGCGATTTTCGCACAAGGAAATCTTGTCCAACTTAAAGCGGAAAGATTCACTTTCACTCGATCCCCGTCGTCGTATCGCAAAGAACAATTCAGTGTTCTCGCGCGTATATAGTTTCGCAATCGTTCGGTGTCGGAGGGCTTTGCATGGCGCACTCGTTCGCCGCCGTGGTGCGACATGCGCTTTTTAATTGCATGCTTCTGTAAGACGCTCTCGCGAGTCTTCACCAATCTCACTCGTGGCACGATATTCCATGTTCGCGCCGCGGTTGTTGGGGCGGCGTCATGGCGATGCGACTACCGGTGTCCAGTCGGGGAACTGCGGCGCTGTGTCGGATGGAGCGGTGGTTGCTCTCGACCAGGGTTAGGTCCTGCAGGTGGACAGGTCTCGGCGCTACGCGTTGGGGACCCCGGCATGCTCCTTCCACTGGTCGCCGTTGTGGGGCGCACCGCCAGTTTGTGGGGCGTTCCTGCATCCGTTAGTCGGCAGGGGTGGACTGTTGCATCCATCTGTAGGGCCGTGCTCGAACCCTAGCTGAGCCCCGTGAGTTTTATCGCCATGGCGTCGCCCCAGCGACCGCGTAAGTCGCGGCATGGATGCCGTGACACGGTTGAAGGCGGGGGCGGCTCGCGAGAGCGCATTTGGCATGCAATTATTAAGTGCATGAGAGTGCGTTGTGCACTGTTCGACGATGTTGGCCAGCGATTGCGAACTCGGTAGTTTCGGTCGCGACGCGATTTTTAATTGCTCGCGTTTATTACCGAACACCCACTTTGGGTGGTTTTCGGATCATTTTTTAATGATCAATCGATCATTGCATGTAGTTTAGTGTTGCGATATTAGAGTCCCACCTTAGCTTTCCGTATCGAAATCCCTTTGCAATGCACGACAATTTTCAAGTGCATATTAGCTTCACTTTCTTGCACTCGCTTTAAGTTGAACAAGCGTATCCTCGAATGCGATATCCGCCACTTAAAATTGCTCACCATTGTAATTTCATGTGAATCCGAAGTTCATTCTGCACTTTATTAAACACTTTCAACCATTTATCATTTGTTTCACGTTAGAGTCGTAAATTATAGCCACGTAGAATGAATTTCGGACGAGTCTCGCTCGTTGCGTAGCCACCTCCCCTAGGTGAGACTCGGTAATTGACGTCGGTTTCCAAAGAACACGCATTCTTTGGAAATCTACGTCAAGCTAAGAGCTACGCATGGTTCGCGATTCGATTTAGAGTTTGCATATTTTTGCTCCCGGTCTTAAACCGATTGGAGGTTGACTGAAATATTAGAATCTTTTTAACTATTGTAGAATCACTAGCTTTTGTTCGTACTCCGTCCGTCGCGTTTTACGATACCGTCAAATAACTTATTCGCACTACTGGATCGATACATTAGTGCGAATAAGTTATCGCGTAATGTACTAACTTTCATGTTGCAGGTATTTAACTAACTAATTTAATTTGATCCTAATGCTAATATCATATTATTCCTCTGATATACCCAGCTCGATATCTATACTGTTCGCCATTTTGTCGCGTTTCATTGTACTGCATTCTGATTTCGCATCGGGGCTCGCTCATCCGTATGCTTCTTGTTCTAATCCGTTCCGAAGGTTCTTGTTCCTTCAACTCTTTTCCGATTCGTTTCTGCATTTCGAGATCAATCCAAATCAATGCATTGCCTACCACCCCATCCCCCTAACCCCCATTTATTCTTCACATCTAGCTTTGCAGCACTCAATTCCACGTATAAGCGTGTCCAGTACACCACACAGGACAACGAGGGATGCGTGCGTCTCGGTTTAAGTTAGCTATAAGGTAGTGTAAGCATGTGCATTTTATTGTAGGCGATCTTCGCACAAGGAAATCTTGTCCAACTTAAAGCGGAAAGATTCACTCTCACTCGATCCCCGTCGTCGTATCGCAAAGAACAATTCAGTGTTCTCGCGCGTATATAATTTCGCAATCGTTCGGTGTCGGAGGGCTTTGCATGGCGCACTCGTTCGCCGCCGTGGTGCGACATGCGCTTTTTAATTGCATGCTTCTGTAAGACGCTCTCGCGAGTCTTCTCCAATCTCACTCGTTGCACGATATTCCATGTTCGCGCCGCGGTTGTTGGGGCGGCGTCATGGCGATGCGACTACCGGTGTCCAGTCGGGGAACTGCGGCGCTGTGTCGGATGGAGCGGTGGTTGCTCTCGACCAGGGTTAGGTCCTGCAGGTGGACGGGTCTCGGCGCTACGCGTTGGGGACAGCGGCATGCTCCTTCCACTGGTCGCTGTTGTGAGGCGCGCCGCCAGTTTGTGGCGCGTTCTTGCTTCCGTTAGTCGGCAGGGGGGGACTGTTGCATCCATCTGTAGCACCGTGCTCGAACTCTAACTGAGCCCCGTGAGTTTTATCGCCATGACGTCGCCCCAGCGACCGCGTAAGTCGCGGCATGGATATCGTGCCACGGTCGAAGGCGGGGGCGGCTCTCGAGAGCGCATTTAGCAAGGCGTTGTTAAGTGCATGAGAGTGCGTTGTGCACTGCTCGACGATGTTGGCCAGCGATTGCGAACTCGATAGTTTCGGTCGCGTCGCGATTCTTAATTGCTCGCGTTTTCTACCGAACACCCACTTTGAGTGTTTTTCGGATCATTTTTGAATGATCAATCGATCATTGCTATGTAGTTTAGCGTTGCGAAATTAGAGTCACACCTTAGTTTTTCGTATCGAAATCCCTTTGCAATGCACGGCAGTTTTCAAGTGCATTTTAGCGTCATTTTATTCCATTCGCTTTAAGTTGAGCAAGCGCATCCTTGAATAGGATATCCGCCGCTTAGGATTGTACGTCATTGTAATTTCATGTGAATCCGAAATTCATTCTACACTTTATTAAACGCTTTCAATCCTTTATCTTTTGTCTAACGTTAGAATCGTAAAGTATAGAAACGTAGAATGAATTTCTGACGAGTCTCGCTCGTTGCGTAGCCACCTCCCCTAGGTGAGACTCGGTAATTGACGTCGGTTTCCAAAGAACGTGCATTCTTTGGAAATCTACGTCAAGCTAAGAGCTGCGCATGGTCCGCGATTCAATTTTTAGAGTTTTCATATATTTGCTCCCGGTCTTAAACCGATTGGAGATTGATTGAAATATTAGAATCTTTCCAACTTTTGCACAATCACTAGCTTTTGTTCGTACTCCGTCCGTCGCGTTCTACGATACCGTCAAATAACTTATTCGCACTATTGGATCGATACATTAGTGCGAATGAGTTATCGCGTAATATACTAACTTGCATGTTGCAGGTATTTAACTAACTAATTTAATTTCATCCTAATGCTAATATAATTTTATTTATCTGATATACCCCGCTCGAAACTTATGTCTCGTTCGCCATTTTGTCGCATTTCATTATATTCCATTCTGATATCGCATCGGGGCTCGCTCGTCCATATGCACCTTGTTCTAATCCGCTCCGAGGGTTCTTGTTCCTTCAACTCTTTTCCTATGCGCTGTTGCATTTCGAGATCAACCCAAATCAATGCATTGCCCACAACCCCTCCCCCCTAACCCACATATATTTTTCACATCCAGCTTTCCAGCCCTTAATTCTAGGTATAAGCGTTTCCTGTACACCACACAGGACAACGAGGGATGCGTGCGACTCGGTTTAAGTAAGCTATAAGCTAGTATAAGCATGTACATTTTAGTGTAGGCGATTTTCGCGCAAGGAAATCTTGTCCAACTTAAAGCGGAAAGATTCACTTTCACTCGATCCCCGTCGTCGTATCGCAAAGAACAATTCAGTGTTCTCGCGCGTATATAGTTCCGCAATCGTTCGGTGTCGGAGGGCTTTGCATGGCGCACTCGTTCGCCGCCGTGGTGCGACATGCGCTTTTTAATTGCATGCTTCTGTAAGCCGCTCTCGCGAGTCTTCTCCAATCTCACTCGTTGCACGATATTCCATGTTCGCGCCGCGATTGTTGGGGCGGCGTCATGGCGATGCGACTACCGGTGTTCAATCGGGGAACTGCGGCCCTGTGTCGGATGGAGCGGTGGTTGCTCTCGACCAAGGTTAGGTCCTGCAGGTGGACGGGTCCCGCGCGTTACGCGTTGGGGGACAGCGGCATGCTCCTTCCACTGGTCGCCGTTGTGGGGCGCGCCGCCAGTTTGTGGCCCGTTCCTGCATCCGTTAGTCGGCAGGGGTGGACTGTTGCATCCATCTGTAGGCCCGTGCTCGAACCCTAGCTGGGCCCCGTGAGTTTTATCGCCATGGCGTCGCCCCAGCGACCGCGTAAGTCGCGGCATGGCTGCCGTGACACGGTTGAAGGCGGGGGCGGCTCGCGAGAACGCATTTGGCATGCAATTATTAAGTGCATGAGAGTGCGTTGTGCACTGTTCGACGATGTTGGCCAGCGATTGCGAACTCGGTGGTTTCGGTCGCGCCGCGATTTTTAATTGCTCGCGTTAATTACCGAACACCCACTTTGGGTGGTTTTCGGATCAATTTTTAATGATCAACCGATCATTGCATATAGTTTAGTGTTGCGATATTAGAGTCCCACCTTAGTTTTCCGTATCGAAATCCCTTTGCAATGCACGACAATTTTCAAGTGCATATTAGCTTCACTTTCTTGCACTCGCTTTAAGTTGAACAAGCGTATCCTCGAATGCGATATCCGCCACTTACAATTGCTCGCCATTGTAATTCCGTGTGAATCCGAAGTTCATTCTACACTTTATTAAACCCTTTCAACCCCTTATCATTTGTTTAACGTTAGAGTCGTAAATTATAGACACGTAGAATGAATTTCGGACGAGTCTCGCTCGTTGCGTAGCCACCTCCCCTAGGTGAGACTCGGTAATTGACGTCGGTTTCCATAGAATGCACGATCTTTGGAAATCTACGTCAAGCTAAGAGCTACGCATGGTTCGCGATTCAATTTAGAATTTGCATATTTTTGCTCCCGGTCTTAAACCGATTGGAGATTGACCGAAATATTAGAATCTTTTTAACTTTTGTAGAATCACTAGCTTTTGTTCGTACTCCGTCCGTCGCGATCTATGATACCGTCAAATAACTTATTCACACTATTGGATCGATCCATTAGTGCGAATGAGTTATCGCGTAATATACTAACTTTCATGTTGCAGGTATTTAACTAACTATCTAATTTAATTTCATCCTAATGCTAATCTAATTTTATTCCTCTGATATACCCCGCTCGAAACTCATGCCGTTCGCCATTTTGTCGCATTTCATTATATTCCATTCTGATTTCGCATCGGGGCTCGCTCGTCCATATGCTTCTTGTTCTAATCCGTTCCGAGGGTTCTTATTCCTTCAACTCTTTTCCTATGCCTTTTTGCATATCGAGATCAACCCAAATCAATGCATTGCCCACAACCCCTACCCCCCTAACCCCCATTTATTGTTCACATCCAGCTTTCCAGCCCTTAATTCTAGGTATAAGCGTTTCCAGTACACCACACAGGACAACGAGGGATGCGTGCGACTCGGTTTAAGATAGCTATAAGCTAGTATAAACATGTACATTTCAGTGTAGGCGATTTTCGCACAAGGAAATCTTGTCCAACTTAAAGCGGAAAGATTCACTTTCACTCGATCCCCGTCGTCGTATCGTAATGAACAATTCAGTGTTCTCGCGCGTATATAGTTTCGCAATCGTTCGGTGTCGGAGGGCTTTGCATGGCGCACTCGTTCGCCGCCGTGGTGCGACATGCGCTTTTTAATTGCATGCTTCTGTAAGCCGCTCTCGCGAGTCTTCTCCAATCTCACTCGTTGCACGATATTCCATGTTCGCGCCGCGATTGTTGGGGCGGCGTCATGGCGATGCGACTACCGGTGTTCAATCGGGGAACTGCGGCCCTGTGTCGGATGGAGCGGTGGTTGCTCTCGACCAAGGTTAGGTCCTGCAGGTGGACGGGTCCCGCGCGTTACGCGTTGGGGGACAGCGGCATGCTCCTTCCACTGGTCGCCGTTGTGAGGCGTTCCGCCAGTTTGTGGAGCGTTCTTGCATCCGTTAGTCGGCAGGGGTGGACTGTTGCATCCATCTGTAGGCCCGTGCTCGAACCCTAGCTGGGCCCCGTGAGTTTTATCGCCATGGCGTCGCCCCAGCGACCGCGTAAGTCGCGGCATGGATGCCGTGACACGGTTGAAGGCGGGGGCGGCTCTCGAGAGCGCATTTCGCATGCAATTATTAAGTGCATGAGAGTGCGTTGTGCACTGTTCGACGATGTTGGCCAGCGATTGCGAACTCGGTATTTTCGGTCGCGCCGCGATTTTTAATTGCTCGCGTTTATTACCGAACACCCACTTTGGGTGGTTTTCGGATCATTTTTAATGATCAATCGATCATTGCGTATAGTTTAGTGTTGCGATATTAGAGTCCCACCTTAGTTTTCCGTATCGAAATCCCTTTGCAATGCACGACAATTTTCAAGTGCATATTAGCTTCACTTTCTTGCACTCCCTTTAAGTTGAACAAGCGTATCCTCGAATGCGATATCCGCCACTTACAATTGCTTGCAAATTGTAATTTCATGTGAATCCGAAGTTCATTCTACACTTTATTAAACACTTTCAAACACTTATCATTTGTTCAACGTTAGAGTCGTAAATTATAGACACGTATAATGAATTTCGGACGAGTCTCGCTCGTTGCGTAGCCACCTCCCCTAGGTGAGACTCGGTAATTGACGTCGGTTTCCAAAGAACATGCATTCTTTGGAAATCTACGTCAAGCTAAGAGCTACGCATGGTTCGCGAGTCGATTTAGAGTTTGCATGTTTTTGCTCCCGGTCTTAAACCGATTGGAGATTGACTGAAATATTAGAATCTTCTTAACTTTTGTAGAATCACTAGCTTTTGTTCGTACTCCGTCCGTCGCGTTCTACGATACCGTCAAATAACTTATTCGCACTACTGGATCGGTACATTAGTGCGAATGAGTTATCGCGTAATATACTAACTTTCATGTTGCAGGTATTTAACTAACTAATTTAATTTCATCCTAATGCTAATGTAATTTTATTTCTCTAATATACCCCGCTCGATACTTATGCCGTTCGCCATTTTGTCACATTTCATTATATTCCATTCTGATTTCGCATCGGGGCTCGCTCGTCCATATGCTTCTTGTTCTAATCCGTTCCGAGGGTTCTTGCTCCTTCAACTCTTTTCCAATGCGTTTTTGCATTTCGAGATCAACCCAAATCAATGCATTGCCCACAACCCCTTCCCCCTAGCCCCAATTTATTTTTCACATCTACCTTTCCAGCCCTTAATTCTACGTATAAGCGTCTCCAGTACAACTCGCAGGACAACGAGGGATGCGTGCGACTCGGTTTAAGTTAGCTATAAGGTAGTATAAGCATGTACATTTTGGTGTAGGCGATTTTCGCACAAGGAAATCTTGTCCAACTTAAAGCGGAAAGATTCACTTTCACTCTATCCCCGTCGTCGTATCGCAAAGAACAATTCAGTGTTCTCGCGCGTATATAGTTTCGCAATCGTTCGGTGTCGGAGGGCTTTGCATGGCGCACTCGTTCGCCGCCGTGGTGCGACATGCGCTTTTTAATTGAATGCTTCTGTAAGACGCTCTCGCGAGTCTTCTCCAATCTCACTCGTTGCACGATATTCCATGTTCGCGCCGCGGTTGTTGGGGCGGCGTCATGGCGATGCGACTACCGGTGTCCAGTCGGGGAACTGCGGCGCTGTGTCGGATGGAGCGGTGGTTGCTCTCGACCAGGGTTAGGTCCTGCAGGTGGACGGGTCTCGGCGCTACGCGTTGGGGACAGCGGCATGCTCCTTCCACTGGTCGCCGTTGTAGGGCGTTCCGCCAGTTTGTGGAGCGTTCCCGCATCCGTTAGTCGACAGGGGTGGTCTGTTGCATCCATCTGTAGGGCCGTGCTCGAACCCTTGCTGGGCCCCGTGAGTTTTATCGCCATGGCGTCGCCCCAGCGACCGCGTAAGTCGCGGCATGGATGCCGTGACACGGTTGAAGGCGGGGGCGGCTCGCGAGAGCGCATTCTGCATGCAATTATTAAGTGCATGAGAGTGCGTTGTGCACTGTTCGACGATGTTGGCCAGCGATTGCGAACTCGGTAGTTTCGGTCGCGTCGCGATTTTTCATTGCTCGCGTTTATTACCGAACACCCACTTTGGGTGGTTTTCGGATCATTTTTTAATGATCAATCGATCATTGCATATAGTTTAGTGTTGCGATGTTAGAGTCCCACCTTAGTTTTCCGTATCGAAATCCCTTTGCAATGCACGACAATTTTGAAGTGCATATTAGCTTCACTTTCTTGCATTCGCTTTAAGTTGAACCAGCGTATCCTTGAATGGGATATCCGCCACTTAGAATTGCTCGCCATTGTAATTTCATGTGAATCCGAAGTTCATTCTACACTTTATTAAACGCTTTCAACCACATATCATTTGTTTAACGTTAGAGTCATAAATTATAGACATGTAGAATGAGTTTCGGACGAGTCTCGCTCGTTGCGTAGCCACCTCCCCTAGGTGAGACTCGGTAATTGACGTCGGTTTCCAAAGAACATGCATTCTTTGGAAATCTATGTCAAGCTAAGAGCTACGCATGGATCGCGATTCAATTTAGAATTTGCATATATTTGCTCCCGGTCTTAAACCGATTGGAGATTGACTTAAGTATTAGAATCATTTTAACTTTTGTAGAATCACTAGCTTTTGTTCGTACTCCGTCCGTCGCGTTCTATGATACCGTCAAATAACTTATTCGCACTATTGGATCGATACATTAGTGCGAATAAGTTATCGCGTAATATACTAACTTTCATGTTGCAGGTATTTAACTAACTAATTTAATTTGATCCTAATGCTAATCTAATTTTATTTCCCTGATATACCCCGCTCGAAACTTATGTGCCGTCCGCCATTTTGTCGCATTTCATTATATTCCATTCTGATTTCGCATCGGGGCTCGCTCGTCCATATGCTTCTTGTTCTAATCCGTTCCGAGGGTTCTTGTTCCTTCAACTCTTTTCCAATGCGTTATTGCATTTCGAGATCAACCCAAATCAATGCATTGCCCACAACCCCTTCTCCTTAACCCCCATTCATTTTTCACATCTAGCTTTCCAGCCCGTAATTCTACGTATAAGCGTTTCCAGTACACCACACAGGACAACGAGGGATGCGTGCGACTCGGTTTAAGTTAGCTATAAGGTAGTATAAGCATGTACATTTTAGTGTAGGCGATTTTCGCACAAGGAAATCTTGTCCAACTTAAAGCGGAAAGATTCACTTTCACTCTATCCCCGTCGTCGTATCGCAAAGAACAATTCAGTGTTCTCGCGCGTATATAGTTTCGCAATCGTTCTGTGTCGGAGGGCTTTGCATGGCGCACTCGTTCGCCGCCGTGGTGCGACATGCGCTTTTTAATTGCATGCTTCTGTAAGACGCTCTCGAGAGTCTTCTCCAATCTCAATCGTTGCACGATATTCCATGTTCGCGCCGCGGTTGTTGGGGCGGCGTTATGGCGATGCGACTACCGGTGTCCAGTCGGGGAACTGCGGCCCTGTGTCGGACGGAGCGGTGGTTGCTCTCGACCAGGGTTAGATCCTGCAGGTGGACGGGTCTCGGCGCTACGCGTTGGGGACAGCGGCATGCTCCTACCACTGGTCGCTGTTGTCGGGCGCGCCGCCAGTTTGTGGCACGTTCCTTCATCCGTTAGTCGGCAGGGGGGGACTGTTGCATCCATTTGCAGGCCCGTGCTCGAACCCTAGCTGGGCCCCGTGAGTTTTATCGCCATGGCGTCGCCCCAGCGACCGCGTAAGTCGCGGCATGGATGCCGTGACACGGTTGAAGGCGGG
>JAOPTO010000145.1:0-10169 GCA_033822845.1 Tetrapedia diversipes | reverse complement strand
CTGTATAGGAAAGTTCTATAAAATGTAGAACGGAAGATGGAATTCAGGTGTGAAAAATAAAAGTGAAGCGATTAAAACTTAATAACAATATATTTAAAACAATTTAACAAAACAACTTAAACAACTTTACAACTTAGCAACTTTAACACTCTTTCTACGTTCACAACCAAACCTTTCTGTCTTCACCGTCCAATACTTTCTGCTACGTTAGTCAAAAGCTTTCTGCCCCGCGCTCGCATTTTCCCCGTCATATATTCTTCCAAACACTCGTTTCCTTTCATTCTAATTGTTAACCTTTCTCACTCTACGCATTCGGTCACGACCACCCAGAATTTCTCAGTCACGCTGTTTTCCAAAGTTCTCATCTTTCACGCCTTAGAAACATTCGAGCCCAAGCATTCTGCGTTCGCCCGACAATCGCCCAACTCAAGTACTCTTCAGACTTTCCCAAACTCGCATCCGCTCGATCGCATTCCTACATCTGCTTACTTGGACGAAGTTACGGTAGACGTCTGACTCGTCATCTGAATTTATTATAAGAAGCAGGCGTTGATCACAAACAATAAATATTTCTATTTTGTTTCATTTATATATTTATTTATGTTTTGTAACTAAAATACTGTTTCAAAAATATATTTATATCATCAATATAAGTATATTCCAAATAAAATGTATTACTTTTACATATTAATCCATATAGCGACAAATTAAATCCGTCCCATGGGCATAAAAATCTTCAAATAATTTGGCGCTAAAAAGGGTTAAAAAGCGTGTTAAACAAATTGACTGTATCCGGCGGTCCAATCGATAACGCAAGACAAACCGGACGAGCAAACAACAAGTAGAAACGCATCATTGCGCATCGAACCGAACGAGGTTCCTAATTAGCATCGCTCGACCAATATATCACCTCGAATTAAGCAACATCGAGCGAGCGTTACGAGCGGGTAACACGCGACCGTACCGATGTAACATTAAAGATCCAGCCACCAAGCTATTCCCCATTGATTCGATTAATTAAACAAGATCCACTCTCGACTTCTCTAGGATCTATATACCTCCCTTCCCCCCCTCGTTGCACCGATACAGCAACGCAACACGGGCCCGCTGATCAACCGTCCACGATACCTCCCGTGTCCGTGTGTGCAACCTTTGAGTCGAGCAACCCAGCCAGCCATCGAAGCATTTCTCGAAACAGATCGCCAACGAAATTAGTATTTTACCGATGCGTTTCAAAGACAAATTGCTGGCAGGATCCGCGAGCGCAAGGTAGCCGCCTAATTAATATACCCAGAAGAGAACGTTTTCCCCCGTCCCGGTTTTACGAGTTGCGTTCGATCACCGCGTAACGACCACGGCTACCGAACATTTCAATTAATTAGATAGGGAACGTGACCACCCACCGGCGTATCTAGCGGCGATCTGAATCGCGGCCTTAAAAGCGCATGCCCGTACGGGGCTGCCTTAAGGTGGCCTTAAAATCAAAGGTCACAGGGAGAGAGAACCGCGCATAGAGGAGAATTAATGCCCCCGCGGTTGTACGTATCGCGCGGACAAATTATGCCGCCGGTCTCGCATCAGATATTCAACTAATACGAGCAACCTGGCAATATTTCGCCAATTTAATGGTATCGCGAGCCCGTTTAATGCTAACCATTTCAATTAATTAAAGCGGTTCTGCGTGACCGGCTGACGGTGAGGAGGGCAGACCTGATTCGATGTGACTCGAACGGTTTAGAAGCCGGCGGTTACGTTCGCGGTAGCTGAAACCGTAATCTGTTCCCGGCCGTTAGACTGAAATACGAAGACGCCGGAAAATATGAATACCGTGGAACATTTGTTCGCGAAAGTGTTCATTGTTCGTGTTTTTTGACCGTTTCGAGAACCGATCTCTCGCTGCGCTCTTTCGCGACTGGTGAACCATGTCAAGGAATGAAACTGGATAAACCTAACCAAGCTTATCTTTTCTATCCAACGGTACGGTAGTGGACAAAAGTTTAAGACCAAAGGGTCGAAGAAGCTGAATAAATTAATTAGTACGAAATAATAGTATAAATAAAATTTATATTCTACGCTAATCAATAAATAGTACTGTACCACAATGATAATAAAAACGAATAGATGAACAATGTTTATGAATCATAAAATTATGTTTTTCATTGTCCTGTCGTCTTAAACTTTTGTTCGCTACTGTAAATTAATTAATTGATAAGGAATAACAGTATAAATAAGATTTGTATTCTATGCTAATCAATAAATAGTACTCTACCATAATGACAATAAAAACGAATAGATAAATAATGTTTATGAATCATAAAATTATGTTTTTCATTGTCCTGTCGTCTTAAACTTTTGTTCGCTACTGTAAATTAATTAATTGATAAGAAATAACAATATAAATAAAATTTGTATTCTATGCTAATCAATAAATAGTACTCTACCGTGATGACAATAAAAACGAATAGATAAACAATAATTATGAATCATAAAATTATGTTTTTCATTGTCCTGTCGTCTTAAACTTTTGTTAGCTACTGTAAATTAATTAATTGATAAGAAATAACAGTATAAATAAAATTTGTATTCTATGCTAATCAATAAATAGTACTCTACCGTGATGACAATAAAAACGAATAGATAAACAATGTTTATGAATCATAAAATTATGTTTTTCATTGTCCTGTCGTCTTAAACTTTTGTTAGCTACTGTAAATTAATTAATTGATAAGAAATAACAGTATAAATAAGATTTGTATTCTATGCTAATCAATAAATAGTACTCTACCGTGATGACAATAAAAACGAATAGATAAACAATGTTTATGAATCATAAAATTATGTTTTTCATTGTCCTGTCGTCTTAAACTTTTGTTCGCTACTGTAAATTAATTAATTGATAAGAAATAACAGTATAAATAAAATTTGTATTCCATGCACGAATACTTTTTGGAGCCACTGTAAATCCTCGTGACGACGTATCAACCGAGTTAATTACAATAGCCGATTCGCTTATCGATTTTTTCCGATCTTCCGGCTGAAAAACGGTTAAATGGATCGCCATTGGAAGGGAACGGTGCGCGCGAGCTCGTCGATGTAAATTTTCTCCCGCAAAACCCGAGCAGCTAGATTAATTGCCGCGATCTGTACGATTGCAGGCAGGCTAACGAAATCGGCATCGCGTGGATCCACGGACAGCCTTGTACCGTGTGTACGTGTCCCGTACGCCCGCAGGTGTACGCGTTCCCGAGGATAATACGGTCGATAGGGTTGGTAGCACTGCCGGAGACGCGAACGTGTGGCCGGGAAAGACAATGCGGACATTCGTTTATCTTCGACACGCGTTGATTTACCGAGACCACGATTAATCGAGGACTGCATAACGTGCTGTACGATATTTCGAGTGTCTGTCTGGTGCAATCGAAGCGATTGCATGGCACGGATAATCGGTGTTGCGCCTATGCGCGATCCGGATGGGTGTTGAGTTTATTAGGTTTGTTGTTTTTATCGGTACAGAAACGAACTTTTGGTTTCTGATAATATAAATGTATTTGCTTATTATGCTGTTAATTTTCTTATATTTAATTTAATTAATTTTTAATTTCTCTTTAATTTCCTTCATATTACTTGCTATTAATTTTATTCAATGTTGTCCTTAACACTATTCCTACCGACACTTCACGTATACCTATTCCTACCGTGACATTCCCACATAAGACAGACTAGAAATTATTCTCAGAAAATAAACAATGAAGAAATAAGCGAACATTGAAAAATGTATTATATGTATATTTGAAGAAAAGTAAAGTTTAAAGGCAATTCGATTATGGTGTATCTATGAAATTATAATCGAAATTTTAAAAACGGTCATTTGACCGGTTGTGGTAGGAATAGTGTTAAATTATTATTTTCCTTATGAATTCAACAACACAATTTATTCCATTCTCTCATCATAAATGGATAATATTATTGCGTGTCCTGGAATTTTTGGAGCTCCTTAACACTATTCCTACCGACACTTCACGTATACCGATTCCTACCGCAACATTCCCACGTAAGACAGATTACAAATTTTTCTCAGAAAATAAACAATGAAGGAAGAAGTGAATATTGAAAAACGTATTATATGTATATTTGAGAAAAAGTCTAAAGTTTAAAGGCGATTCAATTACATTGTACCTATGAAATTCTAATCGAAATTTTAAAAACGGTCATTTGACCGGTTGTGGTAGGAATAGTGTTAATCAACTATTATCGACTCTCTCGCTATGAAAGTCGTATATGTACGCCTTCAAAAATTAGGTATTCATCTGTTAAAAGCTTACACATTTCGTTTCTGTAATCCAGAATTACTTTTACCCTCATTCGAATTTGTCGCATGTACAATGACCTATACACCCACCGACACAGACTTTTTTTAAAATTGAATGGACTAAATAATAGTGAAGCCACTACAGTTAACCCTAGATTCATAAACATGCATGGGAGATACACTCTATTCATAAACATTCGTCTCCCAGACGAACATATTATATTGATGATTTTTATTTGATAGAATACAAGCAGCAATAAAACACACTTTAAATCTGAAAAGCTGTTTATTAATCATTAATTTTCTGAAATGAAAATGAACACAACAGTTATTCTGAAGTTTAAAGGCGATTCAATTACATTGTACCTATGAAATTCTAATCGAAATTTTAAAAACGGTCATTTGACCGGTTGTGGTAGGAATAGTGTTAAACTAAAAATTATTATTATTATAACTAAAATACCTTGCCAGAATTAGCCCCGGTTACAGGATAATAACCAACCTGCACGACAAACATTGAAACACGTTCGAAGGGAAATTTTCAACACAAGTATTTCGCCGATTTCGGTTCACGAATCACGAGATCCTATACACGATGCACCCATACGAGCATCGTACTGCTATAAAACCCTGGCGGAAGGTTCCCCGTGCAAATAATCGTAATCGCACGGAGACGAATGGCACGGTTCAACGGCAATATCTGATATCTGCGCAAAGTATCGGGGAAACCGCATCGCAAATATTTAGCATCGGTCGTGGCGAGGAAACAGGATATTCGTTCGAGCGGATAGTTGCCCCCGATAATCTTATCGAGGTGTAAAAACTAATAGCGGAACACAAAGTACGATAACCGACGCGTAAATCGCGCGAACGATCCTGCTCGGGCGGAAAAAAAGGGGGATAAAAAATGGAAACTCAAACGTTTACGACCGAACTCTCCCTGATACGCACGGGTATTATTAATAAAGCCGGGGGATTTTTCGATACTATCGATCGAGCGATTACACGATCGGCATGAGCAACGATATCGACGCTCGCAGCAGATAGGAAACATAGAAATTGCCGAGCCGAGAGACCGGTGCAACTGCATTCTCGACGGTGCCCGCGCCGAAAGAACGCACGCGCTAGATGAGAGGCTCCGCGAGCCGATTTTCCTTGGCGAGGTGTCACTTTCGGTTCGACACACTTTCGATTGAATATCAATGGAGCTGGCTAAATGTTAGGACGGCAGAGATTGTGGGCGGCAGTGGGACGGAGAACGAGAGCTCGAGAAGGAAATTCGAAAGGCTTGTTAAATTGAAATAACAAAATCGCGGAGATAGTCTAAACTAGTGGTGGGCAAACTCTTTTAATGGGGGGCCACAAAGTTTAAGAAATTCTAGAGGAGGGTTAGAATTACAGAAAATATGCAGGTTGTGTTAAAGCTTTTAATCATAATATTATAAAAACATTACAGCATTGCACACTTGTGTAATTTCATTGCAGTGCATTACACACAAATGTTACAAATTACCTTTTACCTTAAATAATAATTAATTTAACTTTTATTCGAATGCCCTGCCATGGTAGCTTCACCTATAGGTTATGCATCTATTATTCTACTAGGTAGAATCTACTTTATACTTCTCGACCGTCAAAACGTAATTATAGCGGGCCATATTCTATCCATGTCGATGGAATCCCGGATTAAATACTTTCGCGGGCCGTACATTGTCCATCACTGATCTAAACGGTGCGAGTGTTAGGAATGGGCAGCAAGGGTACTTGGATTAAAATAAAACAACTCGAGGTCTGCTCTCTGTGACTACTTTTTACTGTTTCCTGGCCGTCCTTACACTCACACTCACGGGGATCGATTCGAAAATTGCGTGCCCCGACCGTCACACCTTTAGATGAGGAGATACAAAAATTATAATAATGTTTTTTCCAAATCCAACAAGGCTTGAGAAATCGGTAAAAACGCTCAAGGTATTGCAAATATCGTCGTTCTACAGAAGAGATAAATATAAGGGGCAGCTGCGAAAAAGAATTTATAGATCACTGCGTTTATCCGTACGTATAAAAAGACATGTTTTGACTTGACTTATTTCCTATAAATAAACACCAGCTTTCTAGCCATCTGTACCGCTGAATTTTTGCCCTGCCGCCGGTGGACACACCGGATAACAAGACGCCTAATTGGTGGACGGTAATCAGCGCGTATTCACGGTATCTAATTAACCGTCATCGTACATATTTACGAGCTGCAGAGGCCGTGTGCAGGGACGGCTCATCAATTAACGGATCGATCTCAAATGACGAATGACTTTCATTTATCAGCGATGTTTCCAGCGAAGCAGAAGTGGTGACATGAAATATCGACGCGATTTTCCATAATACGATCACCCTGAAATCCGTGCCGGAGCCCAACAGAACGGAAAATGCCCCACGAAAATTAATGATTCCGCGTCGTTCGAAGAAATGTTCCTTGCGTGAACTCGCATACCGTCGATAGCATACCGGGCTCGCGCTATTAATGCGTCCAGCACGAATTGCGGAGAAGACAGGAAGCAGATGGAAACAGATGAATCGGTGTATGCACGACACGAGGACCATACTCGTTGCAACCAGTTCATTCAGAGCCTTAAGCGTTACGAATTGAAACGAACGCAGCGACTTTAACGGTTAAGCTACTTTTGACCAAACCTTCCAAGACCCCTTTAACCCTTTCGTTTCGGCTGTCCAGTCCGCCGAAGTGCCGTCACTGAATGGAAGCACGCGCCAGAAATATGCGCACTGTGCATTTTTCTAAGTTTTAAATAACAACTGTGCTGAATAAAACAATTGTTGCTCTAATGTAACAAGTATATTTACATTTTTAATATGAAAAGGCTTACAAAATTATTAAAATATAAAATTATTAAAATACAAAATATATTTAGATGCCGCCTATAAGCGGCGCTCGAAGCGAAAGGGTTAACCCATTCACTGCCATTTACGAGATGTCTCGTAGCAAGCGTATGTACCAAGATTGCCAACTACGAGATATCCCGTAGTTTGTGGTACAAGTTTAGATTGATTGCAATTGATCAAGAAATAAGTTTACAGCCGTTTGAGTTACGAATTACTAGAAAGGATAAACGAAAATTTTACGTGTTAATACCTTTTTATAAAAAGCAACAAATCTTCTAGTATCCCTTTTTATCATCAAAATGATAACACATATTTTGCTTAAAACGAAACCTTGGCGCCCAGGGCAAGACTCTCTAAATTTCTCCGGCAGTGAATCGGTTAACACTATTCCTACCGACACTTCACGTACACCTATTCGTACCGCGACATTCCCACGTAAGCCAGACTACAAATATTTCTCAGAAAATAAATAATAAAACAGAAGTAAATATTGAATAATATATTATACGTATATTTGAGAAGAAATCTAAAGTTTAAAGACGATTCTATTACGTTGTACATATGAAATACTAATCGAAATTTTAAAAACGGTCATTTGACCGGTCGTGGTAGGAATAGTGTTAAAACACAATTTTTGATGCATATCTTTTTACATCTCTCTACTTTCGAACAAATACAAACACCGCTCGATTTTCGCAAAATTCGTTATTTCGCACATTTTTAAAAATCCAACTTTTTAAACCTTTGCGGTCGGATGTTCCCTCTGAGGGGCACCAGACTTTAGCCATCAGATTACAATGTTATTCCGATTAATACTTTAACACTATTCCTACCGACACTTCACGTATACCTATTCCAACCGCGACCGGTCACATGACCGATCGTGATAGGTAAGACAGATTACAAACTTTTCTCAAAAAATAAACAATGAAAAAAGAAGTAAATATTGAAAAATGTATTATACGTATACTTGAGAAAAAGTCTAAAGTTTAAAGGCGATTCTATTACGTTGTATCTATGAAATTCTAATCGAAATTTTAAAAACGGTCATTTGACCGGTCGTGGTACGAATAGTGTTAACTTCCAAAACTGTTAAAAGTTATCGATGAAACCAGCCGCTTCTCAAAGTGCCAACCAGCCAATCCTGTTTCCAGCTCCAGTCATTAACACACCGCCTCGCAGTTCACCCAGAAACCACCCATCTTCCTCAAGAACCTCGTCAATTATCGCGACAAGGGCCTCCATCAGGGAAGCGTAAGCACATCGACGCGACCTGTGGCTCGTGTAAACTCGATTCGAGTCGCCAACAAGCACACCACGGAGCGTTAAGAGCAGGCATAACCGGGTACGATATTGCGAACATTCGGCGCGAACGCGAGCCGTTGGCCGTGTGCACCTGCGACGACGCCGGGACAAGCGTCGAAGCGGACACACAGCGAGAGAAGATGTCCCCTCGAGAGGTCTGTCCAGCGCCTTCACGCGGCGCAAAGGGCGCGCGTGGGCAGGCGTGAAATACTGCCGCGCGAGGGACGTTTTATAGGTGGAAACGAGGCACGAGGTGGGCCGAGAGGTCGGGCAGAGGCCCCGGCAGGCCGATTAAAAGTACGAACACGGGGCCCACGGGTGATAATTAATTCACGGCACCGTGCACGCCGGACGGTTTATCCGTGCGATCCGGACGGGGCCGCTCTTTTTCCTTCCCTCGGGAGTGCGAGGCCAGCATCCGCCGCTCCTTTTCGTCGTGTCGCAAGCGGCTAGCGGCCGATTTAAGAGTACGGTTCACAGAGCCGTCGATGGCTCTCTTTTTAATTGCACAGGCCGTCGATCTTGATTATGCTCGCGGGGAAGAATGTCGCGGGCAGGTCGACGCACCGAGCGTGCACGCAGAAAGAGAGAGAGAAAGGGATCTCTCGAGAGGATTCGAAGGATGGTCGGTTGATCGTGAAATCTGTCGGTTCGATTCGATTTTCGTAGCTACGCATCCTATCGTCGATCGATCTGAACTTCGAATTGTGAACTTCGAACTGTTTTATCCGTGATTCGTCGATCTCTTTGGTCTCAGTTTAGACGATAATTGAGAGAGTGATATTGGAGATTATGGGCAAAAAGGAAGAAGTAACGATAACTTTGTTTATGAGATTAACACGTTGAGCCCGGCGCCGACTTTGCTGTCCTTTCCGTTCAGCCGGCAGTCGGCGAGCGATACAAAGTTGTAGGGTATCGCTGAGAGATAAGGAACTATTCTTTGTTGCGCTAATTTCGACGCCTTTTAGGTGTACGTGTGATTCTGTTCACTATATTTTCGTATGATGTATAAAAAAGTCACGTACGTACCTTCGAGAGGCGATCAATTGGAAAAGATCTACCGAAGTGTACAGATTGTTCGTAAAAAGAAAGTTGAGTTTAGTTTTGAAAATAGTTATTGCCCATAACGTTGAATATGTCGGAAAGAGAAGAAGATAGTGACACGTCAAGTGAAATATTTTTATCTTCCAAACGTCGCAGAGTAGTACGGTTGTCATCGTCAGAAGATGATAATTCATTAGACGGACCGGCGCCAGCCAAACGAAAATTCTAGTGCCGGTCCCCAGGGACCGGCGCCGGGCTCAACGTGTTAAGCTAGTTTATTTCTAAAGGAAGATATATATTTTCTGTACTAGATCTTTACGTAGCGAAAGGCAAAACACGAATGAATTGAAGAAGCTAAAAGATACAGTTCGTTCGGGTCCTCTAATTCTTATGCACAGCTTGGTGTAAACACTTCATCCGTTTCTAGAATCTGTTCAGCGCGTAGCTCGACCTAGCATACATATTTCTTCTAAGAGATTAATTTTTGTTTATACGTTAGAACGTATTTTATTTCCAAGTGATATAGAAGGAACAAGTCGAAGTTTAGTTTCGAAGTAGAAAGGAGGATTGGTAACGAATTCAGAATCTAATCGCAGAGCAAATCTTTTTAGTAGATAGA
>JAOPTO010000142.1:0-15361 GCA_033822845.1 Tetrapedia diversipes | reverse complement strand
AAATTTCGAGAAATGACGTCAAATTCCAAGAAAAATATTCCGTGCCACCTCCTCGGTTGTTATGTTCTCCTGATACAAAATCTCGATTTTCGTAGAAAAATTCGATTGCGATTCAAAAATTCCACGCCCGAGAAATTCCGAGAAGTGACGTCAAATTCCGAGAAAAATATTCCGTGCCACCTCCTCGGTTGTTATGTTCTCCTGATACAAAATCTCGATTTTCGTAGAAAAATTCGATTACGATTTAAAAATTCCACGCCCGAGAAATTCCGAGAAGTGACGTCACATTCCGAGAAATCGCGAAATTCCGAGAAATGAAGTGACGTCAAATTCCGAGAAAAATATTTCGTGCCACCTCCTCGGTTGTTATGTTCTCCTGATACAAAATCTCGATGTTCGTAGAAAAATTCGATTGCGATTCAAAAATTCCACGCCCGAGAAATTCCGAGAATTGGAAAACGTGGGAAATTTGTGCCACCTCTTTACACGTCATTTTTTCCTGATACAAAATCGAGATCTCGCGATATTCCTTCTAAAGTTTCCGGCAAGATTCGAAATTTTGAAATGAGGAGAACGTAGAGACCGAAGAAATGCCGTGGAATATTTTTCTTGGAATTTGACGTCATTTTTTGGAATTTTTCAACAGATTTCGTTACTTTCTTTATTTTTTCGCGTTTTTTACTAGTTTTTTCGAATCTCTTTTTTTATTTTTGCAGAATATTGTTTATTATTATCTTAGAAAAGGTAGGAGAGGGAATAAACGATAAAGCGTTGTAATACTGTTAAATTAATCTGATTTATTATGATTTTTGTAAAATACATTGTATATAATAATTTTACAATAAATAATCTGATTTTGTAATGTGTGTGTAATTTCTTCTGGAGATTTCCGTTGCTGGGAGTTGTCGCGTTGTTCATTTCCAGGTGAATGTAGTTCAACTGTAACATAATTGTAATATAAATAATAAATTATAATAATATAGGTTGTATGTTAAAATAGGATTAAAACTGAGTAAAATAACTAAACTCTGCGGTAGAAACTAAATATGGTTAAAACTTGTATTGATAACTGTCAGAAATCTTTGCACCAACAGTTTAAGGTAATTTAATAAAAAAATAAAAAAATAAATAAATCGATCAAATCTTCACTTTTTAATAAAACAGGTTTGCAATATAAAAGCTGTGCTTAATCCAGCTTCCATGGTTGATAAAGTTATCAAAAGATTTTGATTTCGTCACTGTAAGAGAGAGACATTATAAAGATAGTGTGTTATGTGATATAGTTCTTAGAATGCCATAAAATTCTTACCTGTAGACCAGTCTATGATTTGCATGTTTTAATCAAATAGATCGGACTACAGGTATGCGTAGTTCTTAGCTTGGTATCGTTTTCTAAAGATTTATACTTTTGAAAACGATACCAATTACCAGGTCTCACCACGAGGAGGTGACTACGCTTACAAGGAGAATCTCAGGGCTTATCCTCTCCGATTTGGTAGGCTTGTAGCGTACAATAATTGCAATCAGAATTATAACTGCAGATGGGCAATCATTCTCAAGAAAAATGAGTGTAAAATTTGGGAAAACTGCTTATTCGGGAGTATTTAAGTAATAAAAACACGTAATACTTTGTCTCTGATTCAAATCATGTCACTTGTTGTCATAAATTCTTTTTTAGTTAACAATTATTATATATATGTTAAACTGTAATAAATTATATTACATATCTTAACTTATGGTTAACTAAAAAATATTTATGAAAAAAGTATGACGGGATTTGAACCAGAGAAAAACTATTACGAGTCTTTGTTACTTAAATATACCCAAATAAGTGGGTTCCACAACTTTTGCATTCACTTTTTTGCGAATGGCTGCTCATCTACGGCTATACTTTCGGTTACAATTACTGTACACATACACCTATAAGCCTACCAAATTTCAACACATTATGAGAGGATTTATACTGAGATTCTCCTTGTTAAAGACCCGCCGAAAACACACTCAACAATACAACAAAATACAATACAACAATATGAAGGCGCCTTCAAAAACCCAACACTAAAACCAACGAGTTCGCGAGCTGCCACTTAGGGCACTTTAGAATATGCAACGAAAAACTAAGAGCAAAAGATTTCCGAGTAGCCATACAATGCCATAAATATCTCGTATTATGATTGACTTGGTATAAATTTACCAAAGTTTGTTTTAGAAAAACTAATAAACTTTTGGCTCCATAAACTACACGCGAATACTATTTGTACTTCCCACCCCTTTCCCTTAACCCTTATCGCGTACCCCAAAACCCCCTAACGCTAATCTATACCCCATAGCCCCAAAAAACCACCCATAACCTACACCGATTCTAAAAACCCCACCGCCTAACTCGCGACCCTCCCAACCCCCGCCATCTAATCCACCCTCATCGGAAAACAGAACTACCACAGGGCAGATGACCGTACATAGGTACACATAAGCTCCGGTGTGAGCCGGAGGGCCCCATGAGACCGACGGTGCCAGATCCCTGTGCTAGTTCTCCCAACCCGTTCCCCCCTACTACGACTCCCTTCCCCCCAAATATACCCCTGAAGTAGCAAAAGGCAGATGTCCGTACATAGGTAACATAAGCTCCGGTGTTAGCCGGAGGGCCCCATGAGACCGACGGCCCCAGATCCTTGTGCTACTTCCCCACCGTACCCCCTACCCCCGCGACGCGACCCAACTCCCTACCCTTCGCGAAACCCACCCGCCCAAACACCCCTGAACTACCACAAGGCAGATGACCGTACATAGGTACACATAAGCTCCGGTGTCAGCCGGAGGGCCCCATGAGACCGACGGTGCCAGATCCTTGTGCTAGTTCCCCCCCTACCCCCGCACCTTCCCGCCCAGAACCCACCTCACCACATCAACCCAACGGACGGATAACCCACGAGCGACCCCCCCAACCCACCACCCATAACCGACGCGCCCCGATTACCCCTTACCCAAAACCCCCTAACTGTTAGAAAACCCCCCTACCCTTAACCCCCTAACGCGAACTACTAACCTAACACTAATCCCCTCAAATAGTATTCGCGTTATAGATTAAAGAACCAATTTCTAATAACGCGATTTAATGTTCGCAACACTACAATCTAATGTTAAAATCGCGAGATATACAGTGGCACTGTACGGCTAATCGGTTATTATTGTTGCTGATGAAGTCGCAACGATCGATCGAAAACGCTCGCGAAAACTCGCGATAGTCAGAACAAAACACACCCGAAAGATCGTAACGATCGATCAAAAACGCTCGCGAAAACTCGCGATAGTCAGAAGAAAACAAACCCGAAAGATCGTAACGATCGATCAAAAACGCTCGCGAAAATTCGCGTTAGTCAGAGGAAAACAAACCCGAAAGATCATAACGATCGATCAAAAACGCTCGCGAAAATTCGCGTTAGTCAGAGGAAAACACGTGCGAAGAATCGCTATAATCGATAGCAAACACGTGTGGTAATATGCGGTAACGCACGAAGAAAAGGTCGCGAGGGTACACAAGTACCCGTGACGTCACGGGTCGAAATGTCAACATGTGTTCGGAAACACAACCGACACAGAGACGTCGTCTGTAGGAAGGTCAGACGACGACTAACGTGTTACCAATGAATGAGCAGTAGATCATCCTCGAGTTGCGCAGTTGACCGATATGCGCAATAGTGCATGCTCCGTGGCATAGCCTTGATCACCACTGAATGAAATATGATCATGAATATAAACATTTATTTTGCTATATTAATAATAATTTACCAAATTTTAATTGTTTACGCAATAAATTATTACTGCACCCGATGTTTTTTATTGCTTAATTATCCTTTACTATGCGAATATAGCGTAATTTTATGTTAAATAGAGTTATTCTCAAATTTCTTCGTACTTAATGAATTGCAACTAAATTCTTTATACTTTTTATACATTTCGATAGTATTTGCAATAGTTTATATAGTTTATTATATTCTGTAAAAATATTAATAATAAATACCAAGAATATTACATGGAACATGTTCTTTTAACAATTAACGATGTCTTAGAATCGTAAATTTATGGTATCTTTAAACACACGAATAATTTATTGAATTTTAATTGTTCTTGGAATAAATTATTAAAGTATCTAGTGACCGGTATTGTTTAATTAATTATTAGTTTGCAAATATAGCCAATTTTTAACACAAAATAGTTATTCCTAAACTCTTTTTGTGCTCAACGAAGTGCCACCAAATTATTTATGTTCTTATGATTTTTAAACATTTTGTAACTATTTTCAATGCTTAATGTAAGATTTTTTAATATTTTATTAAACTTCTAATAGCAAATGAAAAATATTCTACGAAACTTATTCCTTTATTCATTAAAACCAAATCAAATATTGATTGAAATTAATTATAACATATAACTTACTTTGCCTCCTAACTTTTAACTAATAATTGATAATTTAATCCTTTAACAATTACTTCATTAACATTGTGGTACACACATTATTTATTATTTAACAAACATGCATAAATTAATAGTCTGCATTAAATCTGTAAATCTTTGCACGAATTTCGCTAGCGTGATCTCGTGTCGAAACCGTCATGAATGGTTAATCAAATAATTGCAAGCATTAAGGAAAATTCTACGATATATCGTGTCTACGATAAACAAATTACTATGGACTATTTATTATAAAAATAAATATATTACAAGCTTAATCCTCTACTATATAATTAATCGTATTATTACTTGACGCAACGCGAACGCTGTTTTGAACTTCGATCATTATCGATTTCTCCTCTTCTTTCTTTTCCTCTGCTTTTTGTTATATTGACGATATTCTTATTGCCTCCGCTAAGCAAACGGAGCACAAAGAACATCTTGGGCAAGTTTTAGAGCGTTTAAAGAAGCAAACATAATACACGTACACACACATACGGTCAAGCATTAGTAACTTACAGTGGCATACAATAATTATACAATTTACCTCTTTGCAATATATAAAATTATTTTTAAACTTCCCGCATATCTAAAACATTCTAATAACGTTAGTAGTGCCATCTCTCAAAAAAGTGTTCAAACTGGTGACAAACATTTATCGACAAGTAAACAAAGGTGGTAACTGACTTTGATGACGGCTGCCATCTATCAAAAATACCCGTAAACAACTCGCACATGTTTACCAACAATAAAAAGAGACAGAGAAGAAAGACATTGCAGCGCCACGTATACGGTAAATAACCGAACTACTTCGTTAACAGTTTCAACCGTTTCTCAATAGATGGAGAAGCAAACTAAATCTAATTAATTTATGAGCGAAAATGTAAATTAAAAATTATTCGTTGCCCAAGACCGATGTTATTTATTATTATTCCTTGTTATATTTATTATTCTTATTTTTGTTATCGCTGTTGTTTCATTGTTCCCTGGTGCCTTATTAAATTCTATTTATTACCATCAAAACTGGATTTGCCTCCAACCTCTCCGTCGCCAAAGAAGATTCCACGCCTATCGTAACCAACCTTTGGACGACGCCGCGCCATCTACTGAAGCAGACAGGTACTATTCGCGCTACAATTCATGTTACCATAATACTTTTTAGTATATTGCAGAAACAGTTGAGGGCCAGTATAGTAATACGCTATGTTTAATCATAGAATTAGTGTCGTCATTTCTTTGTTACGGTATCAATTATAATTCCAAAAATTCTAACTCTAAAGTACGCCTCAAACCAAGAGCTGGCGCCACAGGTCAATTCCGGTGTAATTATAAATAAAGACTTTTATTTAATAAATGAGGCATAAGACTGGCATAAAATAGTACATAGATCATTACTGAGACTCTCTTCGATAATTCAACACGCAAATTGCACCTAAGTATTACCCACGAACCGAGAGATTGTGTTACACATACTCCCCTGTATAAGATACAAATGGTCGATTAGTACTGCTATTCGACCACTAGATGGCGACGGGAGCTGTGTCCCTGAACTTATATTTTCAAGTCGATAAAAAACGCATTTACAGCTTCGATATCTGATTCTTTCTGCATAATTTAGGTTTGTGAGGACCACAACTTCCCTCTGATATCAATTTTGTTGAGATATCAATTATAGTATAAAAAATAGTGGCCCAAATAGTGCCGATCTTAAACAACAGATGGCGCCACGGGCCAATTCCGTCGGATTTATAAATATTACCTTTTATTTAATAAATGAGGTACAAGACTCGAATAAAAAAGTGCATAAATCATTACTGGGATACTATACGACAATTCGACACGCAAATTGCACCTATGCAGTGCCTACGACCCGAGAGATTGGGTTACACATACTCCCCGGTATAAGATACAAATGGTCGATTAGTACTGCTTTTCTACCACTAGATGGCGACATGAGTTGTGTCCCTGAACTTATATTTTCAAGTCGATAAAAAACGCATTTACAGCTTCGATATCTGATTCTTTCTGCATAACTTAGTTTTGTGAGGACCACCACTTCCCTCTGATATCAATTTTGTTGAGATATCAATTATAGTATAAAAAATAGAGCCACAAATAGTGCCGATCAAAAACAACAGATGGCGCTACGGGCCAATTCCGTCTGATTTATGAATATTACCTTTTATTTAATAAATGAGGTACAAGGCTCGAATAAAAAAGTACATAAATCATTACTGGGATACTATTCGACAATTCGACACGCAAATTGCACCTATGCAGTGCCCACGACCCGAGAGATTGGGTTACACATACTCCCCTCTATAAGATACAAATGGTCGATTAGTACTGCTTTTCTACCACTAGATGGCGACATGAGTTGTGTCCCTGAACTTGTATTTTGAAGTCGTTAAAAAACGCATTTACAGCTCTGATATCTGAACTTTTCTGCATAATTTAGGTTTGTGAGGACCACCAGTTCCCTCTGATATCAATGTTGTTGAGATATCAATTATAGTATAAAAAATAGTGGCCCAAATAGTGCCCGTCAGAAACAATAGATGGAGCCACGGGTCAATTCCGTCGTAATTATGAATAATAATTTTTATTTAATAAATGAGGCATCAGATTCGAATAAAATAGTACAGAGATCATAACTGTGATTCTCTTATATAATTCAACACGTAAATTGCTTCTAAGTACTGCCTTCACACGATTTAATTTCCATAAGGATTTAGTCATTCCAAGATTGTTTTTCCAAAACAGTATATTCAACTTGGACTACCGGTTGAAAGAAGTAAGTTAACGAAGAGATTATTAATTTCCGGCCTTTTTTGTCTTAATTTATAAACTTCGGAATGCAACATGTAATAACTCGTTTTGTGCTAACTAGTGAATGAAATAATCATCACTATTAAACACCATAGTAATCTAAGTGTACAACTGATTATTTGAAAATTACTTTTTACAAACTGTACACAACTATTCTATGTATATTAGGTATGGTATATTTTTGGTTGGTTAATGTTTAACAAGCTCAAAAAGGCAAATTAGAAACCATCAACAGAACGTTATAAGCAGTTTCATATTTCACAACATTGAAAACGGCAGACGAGTTTTATAAAACTAATAACATTTATATCTGTGTAACAGATATAAACTATAATAAAATATTTGTAATCTCCGGTATAATCGATCTATATTTTAACCTACATCTCAGCTTATAGACCGTATCATGAGGTAAAGCAAATTATAATCAAAGAAAAAATAAATAAACCGAAGTTAAATGATAATCATTTATTCGTTTAACGATAAAAATGGAATTTTCAATTATCACTCTTGCATATTTCAGCCGAAAAATTTATTGATTAACAAGTCAACGTAACTTCAAGTTCTTTATATAACGAACCATTGATAAAATTGAATAATTATGTTACGATACTTACCTTTAATTAGAATTTATTAAATGTCCAGTGGATTCGAAGTTTCATTAAAAATTAACTGAATTCCTTGCGCAGTACTTAGCTTGGTACGGTTTTCCATTAATTACTCAACGGAAAACTGACACCAATTTCCAGGTCTCACCACGAGGAGGTGACTGCGCCTCGAGACCCACCCGCCCACCCCCCAACCCAGCACCCCCAACCCCTGTACTTTTACCGCGGCGTCAAGACCCGAATACCCAAAAAACCCCTCACGCCCTTATACTACTACCGTGATCCCCCGAACACGCACGCACAAAACCCGTCACCCTTATAATATTGCCAAATGATCCCCGGAACCCGTCACCGACAAAACCGGTTACCCTCAAACATGATCTTACACCCTTGACTCTACACCCATAGAACCCCACGCGCGCCTGCTCACCGAATTTCCTAAACCCACCACTCCCACGGCCCATACCCATTGCCCTAACCAAAAAAGCCCGAGTCCAGCCTGGTTATAACCTTTCAACGAAACAAGCTCCGCGTCAACGGAGGGCCCTGAGTGTATATACGCGCTAGAAACAGACTGGCCCCCGGACTGAATGTACCAAAATGTACAGAATTGAACAACTAAACCAAACTCCGCATAAACGGATGGTTTGCGCCCACCCCCCACCCTACCGTACCCCCCACCACCCTACGGCCCCTTAACCAACCCCCGGAAACCGTTAGCAAATACAAAAGCAAATAAAAAAGCACCCCAATTCAACGTGGCTATAACGCTAAAACGCACTCAAGCTCCGCGTGAACGGAGGACCCTGAAATGCTGGAAGGATCACACCTGTGCACGACGGCCCCCGGCGGAGGGGTCGCATCACGGCCACAATTGATTATCTAATGGAAAGTACTATAAAGTACTATAAGACTACTCTACTAAACCAAACTCCGTGTGAACGGATGGTTTGATCCCACTCCGGGTGAACGGAGGGTTTGAACCCACACCCCGTTGTTCGCGCCACCGAAGGACCCGAATACCCGCAAAACCCCCACCCTTATACTATTACCCCCTAATCCCCGGAACCTAACACGCACAAAACCGCTTACCCTTAAACGTGATTCTAACCTCTACACCCCTCGACTCTAAACCCATAAATCCCTTAAACCCGATGCACCCTCGTCCCATACCCCTAGCAAAAAACGCCCCGAGTCCTACTCCCACAACCCACGCCGATTGGTTGGTGTCCCGTATTCCTACACCGATTATCTCCATACCTTTGCCCTACTAATACCCCTTGACTCTACACCCATAGAACCCCACGCGCGCCTGCTCACCGAATTCCCTAAACCCACCACTCCCACAACCCTCGCGCGCGTTAACCTAACCAAAAAAGTCCGAGTCCAGCCTGGTTATAACCTTTCAACGAAACAAGCTCCGCGGTAACGGAGGGCCCTGAGTGTATATACGCGCTAGAAACAGACTGGCCCCCGGACTGAATGTACCAAAATGTACAGAATTGAACAACTGAACCAAACTCCGCATAAACGGATGGTTTGCTCCCACCCCCCTCCCCCATATACCCCCAACCCTACGATCGCGAAACCCACCCCCGGAATCCGCTAGCAAATAAAAAAGCACCCGAATGCAACGTGGCTGTGACCTTTCAACAAACAAGCTCCGCGTGAACGGAGGGCCCTGAGAGTATATACGCGCCACGGCCACGCTGACTGCTGGGCAAAAGGTACCAAATTTAAAGGTACTTACAGACTACTACTTTACTAAACCAAACTCCTCGTGAACGGAGGGTTTGAATCCACCCCTTAAACCGTGTACCGCCAACGTTACGATCGCGTACCCCAACGTTACGACCACGTACCCCAACGTTACGACCGTGTACCCCAACGTTACGACCGCGTACCTCCAACGTCACGACCGCGAAACCCACACCCGTTATCCCTAACAAATAAAAAAGAACTCGAATGCAACGTGGCTGTGACCTTTCAACAAACAAGCTCCGCGTGAACGGAGGGCCCTGAGAGTATATACGCGCCACGGCCACGCTGACAACTGGAAAAAAGGTACCAAATTTAAAGGTACTTACAGACTACTACTTTACTAAACCAAACTCCGTGTGAACGGAAGGTTTGAATCCATCCCTTAAACCGCGTACACCCAACGTCACGACCGCGAAACCCACCCCCGGTACCCCTAACAAATAAAAAATGACTCGAATGCAACGTGGCTGTGACCTTTCAACAAACAAGCTCCGTGGGAACGGAGGGCCCTGAGAGTATATACGCGCCACGGCCACGCTGACAACTGGACAAAAGGTACCAAATTTTAAGGTACTAGCAAACTACTACTTTACTAAACCAAACTCCGCCTAAACGGAAGGTTTGAATCTAGATACTCCCTACCCTTTAACCCCCTATTTTAAACTCTCTAAATTGTAAACCCCTAAAGCGTTCCCTCGTAGATCCTGCTTTCCATAAGTCCTAAATTGATAGAACCTATTCACTGACTATATTCGAAACTCTCTGAAAAGCGAAAGAAAACCGTGGACAAAACCTACAAATTATTCTAATTCGCGGTACTAATTTCCGAGATCTTCTGGCAGGCCTCTTTGAGACTTCTTCATCGAGGGAAACATCTGTGGAAAACCCAAACGAATACGAAATAGAAAATGCAATACGTAAAATATATAAAATATTAAAACTAATTTATAGATTGTAGCATTTAAATATTTTTTACTTTGTTCGGATTCTATTTTTTTTAACATAGTTCGTTAAATTATAAATTTTCCTAAACTACACGTTCACTTAGAAATGTTTGAATATTTCCTACGTTCGTTAAAAAAAAGCTTCCGAAAAACTAAACTCTGAGAAGACTAACAGATCTTGCGAAGTACACAAAGGAGTACTTATACTAATTAATGATTTAAAAATTTTTTTAATTAAAACGTTAAAATTAAAAAATTCATTATTACTTGTAAATTAAGAATTTTTATATTGGAATTCAAATTAATGTATTTTGTTCCAATAATATTATAATACTTTGAATGTTAACAGAGATAGTTTAAGCATTAGTCAAAACCATTGCATTTCCAAAATAAAGTGACAATTTTCAAAAAAGAAAATCGGGCACATACCCGAGAGCCTCTAATGGTGCAAGACATTAATTTAATAAGTTTGAAATATTAGATAAAGTGAAATATTCATATCAGAGAACTTGAGAGGCTGTATTAATTCGCAACACCAATTTAATAAGCTTTAAGTTTTAGTTAAAAATTGAATATTCGTAATTATGATTTAAATATTACATGAAACACCTAATGTGTTCTCGAAAGTGAAAACGAAAACGATAAAAAAAGACTTACCGTTCGTATTAAATAATAAATGACCCAAATGATGAAGAAGTACAAAGTAATATTTTAATTAATTAGAAATTCGGAATTGGAAACTATTTGTGCAAAATAATATTACATTTTATTTAGGAACGACATTTGTGTTAGTACTTCTCCATCTTTGATCGTAGTGTACAACAGACAAATAGCGAGCATAGTGATAAAGTAACGTAAAGAATGGTAGTCCATGGTAGAATAGAATGCCTATTCTAATATGGACAACCATTATGTTGTAGCCCTCTTCGTGACAATATGTCGGGCCTCTTCGAAGATACAGCTGTAGATTGCCTTCTTCTTCGGCAAGCAGATGAGAATGAATTCGACAAAACATTTGCAGCAACTCGATATTAAACCATAGATGTTTATGCATTAATGGGAAATTCAAATAAATGTAGAAGCACGAAATACACTCAATGTGCAAGATATAAATTTTTATTTAAAAAATTCCTTTAATTGTACTAGTAAAAATATTAATTTGCATAAACATCCACAATTTCTTTATGAATGTTCGACTATTCCCTACGTGCGTTAAAAAAAAAGCTTCCGAACTAAACAACTTCGAAAGAACAACAGATCAAATAAAGAATCCAAAGAAGCACTAATTAATGAATTTTAAATTTATAGATATTATTCCTAAATTCAAGACTATAATATCTGAATGAAAATTTTCGAACTAAAATAAATCTCCTGAATTGCTTACTTGTAAATTTGAATAAAAGACATGTATTTAAATTGAAGATTCAAACATTTACTTGATTTTGAATTGACAAAAAACAATATTTTGAATTTAAAGTGGACTTTGTATCATGAATAATTTGCTAGCCTATTACATGTAGCAGCTGCCGCTCAAGCATCCGAAGTTTGACATCGAGGAATAACGAATATGCACGAAGAAAATATTGCAATTCGACGCCGAACGACGAAATTAAAATATCGAGTTTAAAAAATTGATATGTGTAAGAATTGGATTCTAAAACGGCCAGTACTACACATAATAATTGAACACAAAAATATGACTAACCTTGCGTCTTCATGTGTGCTATGAATTCCAGCTAAAAATATAATTAGTAACATAGCTAACGATCTAAGACTTTTTTCAGAGAAGAGGATAGTAAAACACAAGGAAGGATTTTGTTTGTTTTATTCAATTTATTTATTTCACATATTTTATTTATTTTATTGTTAGGATGGAGAAATGGAAAGGGCATATATTCAGAGCTAGGTAAAATTTGGAAAAGAGAATATTTTGAAATCGGACTTTAATATTTTCAATATTAGTAAGAAACTATTGTTACATACTACTTCAAAATTTCATTGAATCCGATTAACTATTATATTATAATGTACTTATATATTAATATTTTAATTATATTAATATATTATATTAACTAATTCATGTATGACGCTTATACTTTATTATAACATTTTAATATAGAGTAGACTGCATTCTATTCATTACATGAAATATTTTTCCAAGCTCTGAATGAACATATTAAAAAAACCCTCGAGTGGTAGGTTATCGTAGCGACAATTCTAAGAATCGAAAACAATAAACATGTGTTCAACAGCTGTCGCTTCGATGCCACCTGCCAGCTCGTCGCGAAATGCTTTCTTGTTTACATTACGTAAGCAAGCCCGAACGTCCTTCGAAAGATTTTGCGAGTAACAGATCGAAGCTTTATTACGAGATAATATGAAATTCTAATACAAATAATGATACCAAATACAATGAAGTTGTATAAAATTATTAAATCATATGAAATTGTGTAAAATTATTAAATGATATGAAACAGAAATGGATGTAATAAATTTATGCAAACGCGAGACACAAGAAAGCCCTGACAAATAATATATCAATGTACACGAGTAATAAAATACTCGTGGTCACTATGCTCGCAATAATAAGCAAAAATACAACCAATTCCTGTGTCGTTTCGGACCATTCGTCCTACGACATGATTGGGAACCGGAGGAACAATGAAATATGTGACTCACCGTATGGTGATTAGCATCACGGGTCTTCTATGGTCCCCATAGCCTGCATCGGGTAGATCATCAGTAGCATCAGTAGTATTCAGGATGCAATCTTATATCCAGGAACCACCACTCGTTAATAAAAAAAATAAGATAAAAGTCTAACACTCCCGGTCGCGAAATACTGTAGACGAATTGAATTTGTATCGAATCGGTGATATAAAAACAAATAAAAATAAAAATCTAACACTCCCGACCGTTAATGGTAGCGAACGGGTTAAATTACACGAAATCACGAAGCTATAACCCGTAAAAACGCATTTATGGTTGGCAATAATGCGAGACGCGTTTCGTTCGACCTGTCAAACGTCCGTACGCGATGGCGTCCCACGCCGGAAAGGGTCACCTCGGCCGGCGTCACGAACCAGCAGCCGGCCGCGGCTGCGCAGAACGACTGAGCGCGAACTTCAAATAAATAAAGTCAGGGTTTCGTTGCTAATATAAACTAATGATTAATAAAAATTGATTAACCATTAATCCGTATAAATATTACATTCATTCCTTATGAATTAATTATATTTTTCCTATTTCAAAACGAGTGCTAATAAATGAATCTGTAATACTTAGCTCTGTAATTCTATTTGATTGTTATTTCGTAATGAATTTTACAAGTAATTTTTTATATTTGTAATAATATACAAAAGTAATCGTGGATGATTTTTAATGTAGAAGGCCCCACTATAAGCGTATAAAATATAATATTCGCCAAGACAATACTAATTCAGGACTAAAATGAAAGTTCCTGCAAAAGAAATTAGTATCTACATAATTTTTTAATTATTTTTTTTATGCTGCTTCAACATTTCAATTAATTTATTGTTCGTAGGTTGGTATAGTTTACAGCGGAATAGAAAATCAAGTTTCTCAATTTCTAAAAGTTACTATCCTGCCGTATGTTTGAAAGGAGAACAGTTGGATTTTTATTTTGGAATATTTGAAAAAAATTTCTATGTATACAAATTTATCCTTAGGTCTGATAGACATCACATTCTGTTTAATTTGAATTCTAACATTCTGGCCTGAAGGAAAATATGATTATTAGAGGATAAGTAGCAGAATGTTTTTCAAGCGTTAGAATGAACTTCAATAACAATTCTCATTTTCTCCTATATCATTATGTGGAAAAATTCAGCACAAAATTTCCTACTTGTGTCTATAATACCTCGTTTGAATTCAACCATTTCACATAGAAGCTTCAAATACATTTGGTTAAACGAATAGGATCGATGAATCTATATCTCGTTTGTAGTGTTACATTGCCACATCTTGACTGTATTTCTTTCATGGCATCAGATATTTGCGTGGATCCAAAAATTCAATGATGTACTGACAGAGTAGTCGGCCGGGTAAGGTATTATATGTAACTTAATTTAAATTATATTGTAAGTACGTTACATTTTTATTTTATTAGTGCAATTTATATTTTGTAACCATTGTCATTTTTATTTAATCAGTGGTTTCACCAAGATGGAACTTAAATTATTGGAAAGGATACAAAAACTGGGGTAAGTAACTGGAGGTTATAACGTTGATTATTAACATTTAAACGTATGTTATGTTACTCACCTACAGACGTTTATTTCATTTTAATTGAACATATGCAGTTATTATTATGATGGTATTACTGTGTAATAATATTCTGAAATTCTAAATTTATTAATTTGATCATGAAAACTTTTTATTCTACAGATATAATGGTGAACTGACAAACCCTAATAAATTTATAAAAGCTTTGGAACAAGGCCCAAAATCACCAGAATTTACAGAACTTGTAGCATGGCTAGCAAATGAGATTACAATAATTAATGATATGGATGAAACTATTCATGCAATAAAATCATCAGATGATTCTAGTTCCTTCTTGTTAGAAGTAAGCTGTTTTCTCAAAGAATTAGGATGTGTAAATGAGAGATTAACGACTGGTAATGTCAATGAACGATTAGCAACTAAAGAAGATAAATATATATTAATAAATTTTTTGGGAGCAGAGTTAAAAAGTTGTAGATTATCAGAATCTAGAAAACATAAGAATTCAGCTTCAAAGGCTGTTGT